>QFDD01120213.1:0-27617 GCA_006871305.1 Vachellia collinsii
CCAAAAGTCATTCTCCAACAGTTTCCCAAACAGGCTCAAGGAAACTTAAGGAGTCCAATACACAGAGCAGTGCACAGGAGTTAAAATGGTTTTGTATTGACCAAATATCATGGGTCTTTGATGACGACTAGAGGCATAGCTTTAAAAAGATCTGCTGCTTCAGCATCATGGCCTTTGGAGGTTGCTTTAAATTATTAAAGAAGATTCAATGTGATGATAATCTGTTGGGGTTAAAGGCTTAAAGCGAGACTTGAAGAAAGTAATGCGTGAAATGGGTGCTTGGATAAAAGGTTCCTAGTAGGGTTAATGCTCCTTCAATATGATGGCCTATGCAGTTTGCTCATCTTCGCTACTGATGGGAATGAAAATGAAATTTGCTGGGTCATATTTCAAGAGACTTTTGTTGAGGTGATGAGGTTTCTTTCTAAATCTCGGTTGATGTTCTCGAGATATTAATGGAGGAATGTGGAAATGGATGGTTATTTCTCCAAACATTTATGGACGTCGCACCGTGTATTAGTATTTCATTAATTTTTGTAAAGCCTTTTGTACTGCTAAGGATTGAAAATATATATTAGTTCATCCCGCCCTCAGCTTTGCTTACTACGTGACGTTACTAGCTCTTGTAGGGATAGTTTTTTGAGAGACAAATCTTTTGTGGAGGAATTACTTCCTCCTTCTGGGTAGCCTCTAGGCCCCTCAAGTTGTAAGCTTGCCTTTTGTAATCCAAAAAAAAAAATATATATTAGTTCACTTTATTAGTCAAACGGTTGTATATTGAATTCCACCCGATATTCTATGTAACAAAAGAAAAAAAATAATAGTATGTTATATAAGCTATGTGTTTAATGCAAAAATTATTTGACTTTTTTGAGGATTAGGTAGTTAATTAATTGATTTATCTAATTTATAAAATGATATATAATTTAATAATACATATAAGTATTTTAAAATTTGTTAGAACGGATTAATTTATTTTAACATTTTGTTATCTACCGAAGAACTCAACTAGCTTAAATAATTAATACAATATCATATTATTCATGAGTACGTAGTTTGTGTGCTTTGTTGGTTCATTTGATCACATTTTTCGTTCTGGTTATTTATATTTCATATCCGTCCTTCGTCTGCAGTGAGCTATTCAATTTGACTTCTCTTTTTGTAGTTTATTTAAAATGATTTTATATCAAATATTAAATGTAAGATATTGATTGCAATTCCAGCAATTTAAATTTGAAGTGAAGATGAAGGAGACAAAAAATGAAAGAAGTTTCATATCTATCTGGTAATAAAATGGGAAAAAAATCATACACTTTACAGATCATAATGGATACTCTTGAAAAAAAACTCACAATATAAGTGGGAAAAGTTGGGGGAAAATCTCCTGATTTGGACTATTTTAAAATTTGGAGGTCATTCACAATTTATAAGTTAAATGTGTAAAAAACACAATTGCCCTTAAGCTTTAAAAAAAGAAAGAACATTGGAAAAAATCACACGATCGCTTCAACATGATCTCTTGTACTCCTCTTTGGCATCCATTGGCAGTGTTGGCTTCAGTCGGAGCTCCGGTCAATCTTGAAGGGGAATGATGTAAGTGTTTTAAACTCTTTTTGGTTTTCCAATATGAATGGAGATGATATAGTGGAATATGAGTTGCATTTGCTGGAAGCTCAGTTGCATATTTTCTACTATGCACATATGCTAAAACTCACTTGCATATAGTAAAAGCTCACTTGCATATTTTTCACCATGCATATTTGTATAAATTCAGTTGCATTTGCAATGTTTTGGAAGTTTGTGTCGTTTTCCATAGTTACGGAAGCTCACTTGCATATAATTGAAGCTCAGTTGTATATACTGAAAATTCACTTGCATATAGTGGAAGCTCAATTGCATTTACAATTTTTTGGAAGTTTTTGCCATTTTCCACAGTTATAAAAGCTTACTTGCATATAGTAGAAACTCAGTTACATGTAGTGGAAGCTCACTTGCACATAGTGGAAACTTAGTTACATTTTGAATTTTTTGGAAATTTTTGACATTTTACATAGTTGTGGAAGCTTAATTGCATTTGCAATTTTTGAAAATTTTTGGGATGATTGGAAGAATTTGCCTAAAATCACCACCTATAGCAATGCATTTGCCACCAAAAATTAAATTGTAGTGCATTAAATCACAGAGTGTGCAGTCCACAGCTTCAATGCAGTAACGTTGAACCATTGGTGCTTTGTCCCAAGTTATAAGGCTAGTACTTCTAATTAAACCTGCCAATGCAGAATCTTTACGTATGAAACACATAGAAAATTCATTTATATTGATTGGAATTGCAAACCTAGAATGAGCTATTCTTCCAAAAGGAAGTAATGTTGTAGCTACACCACTTGATGCAATAGTTAATACAATATCTCTCTTAGTTTCTCCGTTCCACCATAACCACAGACAAAACAGAAGCCACCAGATTTAGTGTCTAGAGATCGAATTATGCAATCATAAATGTGTTTTTGCTCTGGATTAAGTTCATTGATCATCTTTTTCGCTTTTGTTTGTAGGAAGACCCTATCATAGGATAACTTATGTAGAATTAGGTTGTTTCCAACATTAAGAAACTGATTTGCACTTGGTTGTGGAAGTGTCGGAAAGTCTTGCAAAGATTTTCCACTACTTTGAAGTAGCTCTTCTATATGGCATAAAGCAGCATTCTCCTTAGCCTCTGGAGGTGTGACATCTGGAATGATGTAAAAAATTAATTGACAAAACTGAAGAAAAATGTAACGAATATGTATCGTAACAATTAAAATACAAATGAAGTTAACCTACCTGAAGAAGGTAAATTGTTCCGATCTATATATAGGAGATCCTCTGACAATACCTTCGAGCATTGCGTCCACACATTTTCTGGACGTTGAAGGCAACAACATAAAAGCACGTTGACAAATAGTTTTCTAAGGGACATTCCACTTGCCCAGATTGCTGATTTGTTGATTGCGGTAATGAATTCATTGTCATCATCCAACAACCCACGTGCGAAGCATTCATCCCTAAACGTTCTGTAAATAACCCCATCAAATGTCTTGATATCCTCATACGAAGATGGAACTTTGACCTTTGTTAAAAGGATACCAAGGTAGTGCAGCTCACCGGATGTTAGTGAAGCATTACCTATCCTACCAATTGCAAAACCTTTCTCCCTTCTCTTCCATTACCTTCTCAACTTTTGGTATACATAGTGATTCGGAAACTCTTGGTATGTCAACGTACTTGCAAATGGATCATGGGCATTTATTTTCATCCAGTCAAGGAACTGTGACTCACAAACTCTAAGCCTATCAAGAAACTCTGAAACATTGGCATCTTTAGTGTAGGTTACCTATGGTGGATTTCAAAGCCATAAATGCGCCACGATGCTTCACAGGCAGATATGTACCTGCAATTGTAATATCGTTGTATTTCATCCATCATCTTATTATTGGCTATTTGAGCACTATCATCAAATATACTTGCCACGACACTATCGTTCCATTTACTTATGTACTTGAATAAGTACTTTATTGTTGCTGATTGGTTGCACTTTTCAAAATTGATGTGAGCTTCAAACTTCTGCAATAAAATTGGATTGTACGGCACAATATATCGATTATCCAATGGAGTAGACTTCACCTCTTTATGCCTTCCATTATCTCTTCTTCTATATGTAGGTTATTCTTCATCATCAATAATGGTAGTGCCATTGAATCTCTTAGAGAAATATTTGATGCACTTGTGGCCTTTCATTCAAGGAGATCTAGGGTTGCTAGGGCCATATGGTCTATGTGTCATGTATTTCTTCACCAACTCATACAGGCGAGGAGATACATACTGGTTAGGAATTTCTGCACATATATATTTGTCAACATCCTCTAGAGTTGCAATTTTATTCGCAAGGAAGAGGAGGGTGTGAGCATGTGGGAGGCCTCTTTTTTGGAACTCTATTGTGTATACCTCTAAAAATATGCATGTAGATTAGATTATTTAAATAATATGACATTAGGAAGATTACACCAAATATAAAGAGTGTTATTAAGTATAGATGACTTAGATTAACTGCACAAACTCTACCAAATATAATAAATTGCTTAATTGTCTTAAGCAAACATTGCAACTTGATTCGAAATACCCTTGAAAGGATTTCAGGCTTTAGAGATGGTTTGAAATTAAATGTCTCACAATACCTTGTGAACTCTGGCCAAGCAGGGTTACAAGTGAATGTCAAGAAAATATTTAATTGGACATTCGTGAAACCGATTCAAGATTTTAACATAGGTACTTGAGGACCTTTACAATCACTTCCCCTTACCACATGTAAGGTTACACTCTATTTCACTCATGTTTATCCTAAGTTACTCTCAAAGGTTGGGATGATTTTATCTGGGAAATACTTCACTCTATGAAGTAGATTGTATTATCATTTAAGCTCACGGGAGAAATATAATATCAGAGTCATAATGTTATTGTGTGAATTCCTTGAATCCATACTCTACGCTTTATGCTCAATGACTCCATATACTTCGTCTCTTTTCTCCGTTGGTCACTACCTCTTATTCATAGATGTTGTTAAAATATATCCATTGGAGAGGAGTGTCGTATTTTTCCGTTGTCTTTGGCACTTGTGTTCTGTCTTTCGCTCTTGTGTTCTGTCTTTCAAGCTTGTGATCTGTTCTAACAATATTTATTTGTTGAAAGAGAATGAACAGCCATTGTGAAATTGTCTGTTCAACTAGCTGTTAGAGTTTTGACAAGAAGCACACGTTTGAAGAAGATTAATCCATTGAGTTTGAACATCGAATAAGCCATCAGAGACCCATACCCTGTTTGCTAAAAAAGATGGTCAAACATTTATGAGAGCAGGTATGGATTATGTCATATGAGCATGTTTAAGGAAACTTTTCAAATAAAGTCAATGCTCTGACATTCTGAAACAAAAGTCAGATAAAGTGTATACTCGAGTATGTTTGAGAATACTCGAGTGTTATTGGAAAATTGTCTCTGCAAAACTGAAATTTATGAAGAAGTACTCGAGTGTTGAAAACAAATACTCGAGTGTCGTTTGAAAATAATTTTGTCAGAACTAATACTTTGAGTTCAATACTCGAGTTTAGAAAATGGTTACTCAAGTGTTTATAACGCATTTAATAATACTTGAGTTTTACTGGAAGTGTTAGAGTGGAAAAGAGTTTTACTTCCAATGATACTCGGGAACTTCTGAAAGTGTTGCTTAATACACAAGTGCAATAAAATATACTTGAGTGTTGTTTCAAATCCATTTAAATATAGCTAAAGCTTTGGCAATAATACTCGAGTGTGAAAAAAGTGCTCGAGTGTTATTTGAAATTCATTTTATCAAAATTGAAGTTTTGGAAGTAATACTCGAGTGTGAAATGTATTACTCGAGTGTTTGTCAATATTTTCAACAATACTTGAGTATTACTGGAAGTGTTGAAGAGTAAATGATGAATACTCTTGTCCATACTCGAGTGTTGCTTGAAAGTATTGTGTAAAAACTCCATTCTGAGGTCGATACTCTAGTATTGAAGCTTGTACTTGAGTATTGTGATGAACACTTCTTTCCATACTCGAGTTTTGCTTGAAAGTATTGTGAAAAAGCAAGTTTTAAGCCCGATACTCGAGTATTATGATGAAAACTTCTTTCCATACTTGAGTTTTGCTTGAAAGTATTGTGAAAAGGCAAGTTCTAAGCCCGATACTCAAGTATTGAAGTTGAATACTCGAGTATTGCTTATGACTCAGCACATGCTTCAGATTTCAGCACAAAGCTCAACTTGCAACGACCATAACTCTCGCAATTCAACTTCAAACTTTGAAAATAATATATCTATGAAAAGATCTTTGAGTCTAATTTCATATTCAAGAAGAATAATTCCAAAATATGCTGTATTTAGAAAGTTATGATAGCCACAAGAAGCAAAGGTCAGTGATAAAACGTTCAATCTGACTACCATATTTAGAAATTCATATCTCCTTCATATGAAATACTTTGATATTGATCATGGTGTCTATAAATCACATTTTGAGTCTAGGTTCATATGAAACTAGTTTCACATCAATTGGACTTGTTGTTTGAGATATATAGTCAAAATACTGAACACATGTTGAGCTGGAAGTAAAGCAAAGCTGAACAGAGGAGCTCGATACTCGAGTATTGACCCTTAATACTCGAGTATTGACTCAAAAATCTCAATACTCGAGTTTTACTTCAAGTATTGCTTCATGAAACTTCCAAAACACATCATACTTGAGTATTTGTTGCAGTATTTCGAGTATTGTCTTATAGAATCAGTTCTGAGCATCCAAATGAAGGTTAGATGATGTGTAACTCAATATATAATTATATAACATCTATCTAAAATTAAATTGAGTTATTTAACCACATCATCCTCCAATTCCAAATATAAAAATTTGAAACTTGATGCTCCCATTTTATTTTATAAGATCTTCCTACTTCTTCATCATTCTTTATAATTAAACTCAAACAACTTCTCTCCTTTTGATTGACCAAACTACATAAGAAATTCACATTAAATATAGTAGCTAGTCAATATACATTATAAAAACTTTTTGCTCTTTTATATTTGACATCATCAAAACTAATCATATATAATAGATGTGTGGGATCTTGAAATAGGAGAAGAAAAAAAAATTATATATGGAGGGAAATGTGGAGGAACAAAAGCCATTAAAGATGACACGAATGAGAAATATGCAGATGAAAATGACCAAGTTGGATTTGGATGAGATTAATGCTAATTAGAGTCCTGAAAAGTTCAACAATGTGTCCCCGACAGGTTCACCCATTGGAAGATCTTCTTCTAGTGCGAGAAAGATGAATTGCCTTTGCTCACCCACCACTCATGCCGGCTCCTTCTGCCACCGCCACCACCTTGTTGATGGCTTCCGTCGCATTGTTTCCGTTGGTGCTAATCTCTCTGACTTAGCATCTACATCATGAAGTTTTTGAGCTTATGATGATGAGATTATTTACTAATTAAATGGGTGTATATACATAAACAAACAAACACACACACGCGTATATATGCATAATACACTATACGTTTAGTTTTCCTCAAAAAATATTGTGTTTCACTTGTAATATGCATAAACTTTTGTGTGGTCGTTTATTGACGTAGTGATTAATTGAAGAACACGTAATGGAGCCATTTTGAGTTACTTGAAATTTGAGAGATATTCATTGATAACCAAATGAAATAGAAAACCTTCCCTTAAATTACAGAAAAAAATTATTCTGGAAATTTAATTTTTGAAGAAGCATTTTCTTAAAAATCACTTCCCAAAAAAGCGTGTTAGGAAAAAGTCCTTTCTGCAAAATCACTTCTCAAAAAAGGTGGTTTATTTGAGTTTCAAACAAGGTTGCCCATTGTGAATTTGGAGTGCCCAAAAACTTCCGTTTTGCGACGCTATTGGAGTGGTTGACAACTATAGAAAAACACTGTCCAAAAGAAAACGAAAAACTTTACTAAAAATCACTTTCTGAAAAAGCATATTCCTGAAAATCATTTCTTGGAAAAGCCCATTTTTGAAAAGCACTTTTTCAAAAATCACTTTCACAAAAAAACACTTTCTTGGAAAAGTACTTCCTAAAAAAACACTTTCCTAGAAAAGCACTTTATTGGAAAAGTACTTTCTGAAAAAAAAAACACTTTCGTGTAAAAGCACTTTTTAGAAAAAACACTTCCTTGTAAAAAGTACTTTCGCAAAAAACACTTTCTTGAAAAAGTACTTTCTGAAAAGGCATTTTCTTATAAAAGCACTTTTTGAAAAAGCCCATTTTTGAAAATCACTTTTTAAAAAAACACTTTTTTGAAAATCACTTTCTTGAAAAAGTACTTTCTAAAAAGCACTTTCTGAATGCCAACCTCTTCTTTCTCATTGTAGATAGAGGTCGTTTATCTAAGTTCTAAGTTGCACATAAGGCCGTGTACGAGTCTCCTTTTTGAGTTGCAACTTGAACATTTGGCAAAACACTTTCCAAAAAAAGCACTTTCTTTGAAAAGTATTTCCTAGAAAAGCACTTTATTAGAAAAATACTTTCTGAAAAAGCACTTTTTGAAAAATCACTTTTGTGTAAAAGCACTTTTTTTGAAAAATCACTTTTGTGTAAAAGTACTTTTTTGAAAAATCACTTTCTTGTAAAAAGTACTTTCGAAAAAAATGCTTTCTTGGAAAAGTACTTTCTGAAAAGGCACTTTCTTAGAAAAGCACTTTTTGAAAAACTTTACGGAAAATCACTTTCTGAAAAAAGCATATTCCTGAAAAGCTTAATCATTTCTTGAAAAAGCACTTTCTAAAAAAGCCCATTTTAAAAAAAGCACTTTCTTAAAAATTACTTTTTTGAAAATCACTTTCTTGCAAAGTACTTTCTGAAAAAGCACTTTTTTAAAAATCACTTTCTTGAAAAGGTACTTTTTAAAAAGCACTTTTTGAATGCCAACCTTTTCTTTCTCATTGCAGATAGAAGTCATTTATCTAAGTTCTAAGTTGCATATAAGGCCGCCTACGAGTCTCCTTTTTGAGTTACAACTTGAACATTTAGCAAAGCACTTTCCAAAAAAAAAACTTTAGGAGAAAGCACGTTCCAAAAGAAGCATGTTACCAAAAAGAAACCTTTTCAAAAAACTAACATTAATCATTAACATTTTTTATGATTAAAGGGCAATATTGCTCACTTTTTTAATATTTTCAGGACAAAATTAAACCTTCACTTTATATTTTACTCCATCAAATCTGAAATGCCATGACATATAATGTAGTTAAAGAGATGCTGCAGGAAATGTACCAGAAGCATAGTCAAGTAGCAACTGCTAGTTTATTTTTGAATAATGCATGATATTTTGTGCTAATTGAGAATCATTATGTTCTTATGTGGGTTCAACCATACTCAATTTTCCCTGTAATTAAACCGAAGTGAATTGAAGAGTCATATTTAATTTGCAGACATTATTGCACTACTTGTGAAATTGTCAACTTGAAAATGTCATTTCAACTTGAATTGAAGACTGTTTACTGTTTCTCTCCTTTTTCCTTTCAGATCAAATACGCCAATGGTTCTTATGATTCTAAGGATGGCTTCTATTTGTTAGATAAAGAGATTTCGAAGCATGAATCTTCAAAAAACAGTGCAAATGATTCACCTCGAAGGCTTTTCTATCTTGCAATTCCTCCTTCAGTATATCCATCTGTTTGCAAGAAGATCAAGGCTTGTTGCATGAATAAATGTGAGATATTTTTAAAATCTTTGGTTTTGATATGTGATTTTTACATATGTTTGCAAATGATTTTGAAAGGACTGCCAGCTAGGGACACAAAGTAAATTCTATTGTTCTAGCTTAATTAAAATGGAGATACATTACTTGTTTACTCCCTAAGATTTTTTTTTTGACAACACTGAACTTAAAATGAAGCTACTTCCATGTCCCATATGGCTTCTTCTAGTTTATAGTTTCTACTCTTCAAGCAACACAACACTTTCTGATATGAACGCATCAGATTTTCCTAATTTATGTTGCATCCCGGTTACTTGTGACATTGCTCTTATTGTTGTCTATATATGTTTCTTTTTCTTAGCCAGTGGGTGGACACGTATAATTGTTGAGAAGCCTTTTGGTAAGGATCCAAAATCTGCAGAGCAACTGAGTGCCTAGATTGGAGAGTTGTTTGATGAACCCTAGATTTACCATATTGACCAATACTTAGGAAAGGAACTGGTGCAAAATATGGTAATCAATGGAGTGATTATATACTGGTTGACTTGTTTGTTTCATGAACTCTTCCTAATTCATCCTCATTTGATTTCTTTGACAGTTAGTACTTCAATTTGCGAATCTCTTTTTCATGCCTCTCTAGAACCGAGACAACATTGACAATGTACAGGTGAGAATCCTTGTCTTATTGAAGTTTCAACATCGTGTTAGTTTCACAAAACTTGCTCTAAATTAAGGCTATATGCCTTGAGTTTTTCTCATGCATGTGTTTCATATCTTGTTGACTAATTAACTTACCCTATCGTCAATCATCAATATGTCGCCGTTTTAAACATGAATATTTAACTTCGGTACTGTGGCAGATAGTTTTCAGGGAGAACTTTGGAATTGAAAGTCGTGGTGGTTATTTTGACCAGTATGGGTACATGCAGTTAAATTGCTTTAACCTATCATTTTGAACATTATGTCAAATATCAAGTCTACTTCTGTCCTTGTATTGTGAGGGAAAAGTTACAGTTTGTATTGCTAAGCGTATTTTTCCTTCTGTTATTGTCTCAACTAGCTGATGCTCTCTCGTGCGATGCACGGGTAGATTGTTCTTTACCTTCATTATCACTTTCACATTTTATTTATTCTATTACATATACATAAGTTCCTTTCCTTAAAGTTTAAACAATCAGTATCAATTAAATTATAATAATATATTTATTTCTCGTGTGTTGTACTAATGCAATAATTTAAAACATATATTTGTAATTTTAGAAAAGCAATTAAGGCACCTACGAAACTTAGTGCCAATAACACAAAAATTGACAATTAAATTTTACAAGAAATTCAATTCAACCTTTTCGAAACAAAAAACAGCTCAATGCAAATTCATATATGAATATTTCAACTTACGACATTGGTATGCCTTCTTTCTTATAACTTGAAGTAAAAGCTTATTGTATTTTCAACATTTAAACCGTGTACATTTTTTTATACGTATGAATATTTCAACTTACAACATTAGTATGCCTTCTTTCTTATAACTTGAAGTAAAAGCTTATTGTATTTTGCATCGTTTACATCATGATTTGGAAACTCCACTTTATTATTGTCTAATAACAATAAACTCCCATATGGAAATAAAGAAATGCTTTTGCTTCTTCTTCTTTTCTTTTTTTTAACCAACCAAGCCCATGAGCCCCTACCTCTCTCTCAAGTTTCCTGCAATAGTTACACTCCCATCAATATTCAAGCATCCATACTCTTTAACAAAAGTAAGACAGTAAAATATATAACAAATCATATAAATATTGGCACTCTAATTTAGTAAAAACCTATTTTTCAAAAATAAATTTAATAAAATCTTTTCTTAAAAAAAATACCTACCAAGTGACATGCATTTATACTATCAAATTACGTGGGTTTTGATCCCTTTAAAGGGTACATAGACCCTAAGCTCTTTTCCTAAGTGAAGTCCAACTTTATGAATAAATCATTTTTCTATATTCTTTGTAAATAAACAATTTTCCTCTTTTATTTATACTTTTATTCATTTCATATTTTTTGGGGTAATTATAATATTTTAAAAGGCTATATTATTTTTAAAAATTAACTTAAGGAATTGTTATTATTATGAACGGGTGCCATAGATGCCTAACACCTTCCTTACAATCAACTTCCGAAGCCTATTGAACTTAAGTACCCTTGCGCGAAGATCGAAACTCGGGCATTAGAATAACTAACAAGGAACAACGTCCATGAGGACGAGGTCTCCCTCGTATGCCTTTAATCCTCTCCACCCAGAGTATGGTGGTATTGGACAGGTTAAATGCCATACATGGGGTTAGCTCTCTTACGCGGCAAACTCGTCTCTCTATTACAGAAGCGCAGAACTTTGGAACAATGCAAGCAGATCCACTCCGTTATGATTGCTTCTGGCTTTCCAAACGACAGCTCGTTGCTCTGCCAACTCATTCACTGCACTGCTTTCTGTCGACCCGCCTCTCTTTCCTATGCTTCCCTTCTAATCAGTACTATTTACTCTCCTATTACTCGTCTCTTCAACAAAATGATTGAAGCTTTCTCCTACACTCCTCACCCTCAAATATCCCTTCTCTGCTATGCAAGAATGCTTCAAAATGGCGTACATCCGGATAAGCACACCTTCCCTTTGCTTCTTAAGACGTTCTCCAAGTCTAATATTCATGACCCACATCTGCTTTATGCTCAAATTCTTAAATTCGGGTTACATTTTGATCTTTTTGTCCGAAATGCTTTGATTTCTGCTTTTGCTAATTCTGGGTTTATGGACTGTGCATCCCGAGTGTTTGATGAAGGTTCGTTGCAGGACGTTGTTTCCTGGACGGCGTTGATTGATGGGCACGTAAAAAATGATTGTCCAGGAGAGGCATTGAGGTGTTTTATGAAGATGAGATCAACAGGCATGGCTAGAACTGATGGGGTTGTCATAGCTAGCATTCTTCGTGCGGCTGCTTTATTGGGTAATGATTATTTCGGAAGATGGATTCACGGTTTTTATATTGTCGGTGGGCGAGTTCAATTGGATGCTTATATTTGCAGCGCTCTTACAGATATGTATGTGAAGTGCGGTCATTGGCACGACGCCCGCAAAGCGTTCGATGAAATGCCTCACAGAAATGTTGTTTCTTGGACTGTACTGATAAATGGTTATGTGCAATTCAAGAGATACAAAGATGCGCTTCGTGTCTTCCAAGACATGCTGTCACAAAATATCACACCTAATCAATTTACGCTTACAGCTGCTCTTCATGCTTGTGCGCACGTAGGGGGACTGGAGCAAGGAAGGTTAATTCACCAATATAAAGACAGAAATAAGTTACATCTGAGTTCAGTTTTAGGCGCAGCTTTGGTAGACATGTATGCAAAATGCGGGTGCATTGATGAGGCGTCATTGTTATTTCAAAAGTTACCAGCGGAAGTAAAGGATGTGTACACTTGGACAGGCATAATAAATGGGTTGGCTGTTCATGGGTATGCCTTGAGGTCATTGGAGCTATTCTCATGCATGATAAGGAGCGGAGTTCAACCCAATGAAGTTACCTTTATTGCTGTTCTCAGCGCGTGCTCTCATGGAGGATTAGTAGATGAGGGGAAAAGGTTCTTTAAAATGATAAGACATGATTATGACATGGAGCCTAACATGGACCATTATGGTTGCATGGTGGACCTACTTGGAAGAGCGGGGCATTTGGAAGATGCAAAGCGAATGATTGATGAGATGCCAATGAAGCCAAGTGCTGGTGTATTGGGAGCTTTATTTGGTGCCTGCATGATTCACAAAGATTTTAAGTTGGGTGAACATGTAGGAAATTATTTGATCAATCTGCATCCAAATCATGGTGGTTCGTATGCACTCCTGGCAAACTTTTACTCGATGTTTCAAAAATGGAAAGCAGTTGCGCAGGTAAGAAAGCTCATGAAAGGAAAAGGTGTAGAGAAAACTTCAGGATGCAGCTGG
Organism: Vachellia collinsii; assembly: GCA_006871305.1. NCBI lineage: Eukaryota > Viridiplantae > Streptophyta > Magnoliopsida > Fabales > Fabaceae > Vachellia > Vachellia collinsii. The sequence goes on from QFDD01120213.1 coordinate 13,264, forward strand.
ATACAAGTGAATGGTTTAATTCACGAGTTTAAGGCCTTTGATCACTCACATAAGGAGTCATTTAGTGTTTGTTCGATCTTGGAGAATGTATTATTGCAACTAAAAGGTCAAATGTACAAGATTGAAGACTCTCATCTTGTTATATCCAACATTGATGAGGGTTGACAGATCGTGTTGCCTCTATAGCTCTGAAGTTGTGGCTGTACAAGTCCCCCATCATGATGGCTAGTAATTTTATCTTTTTCCTCATTCCTATCACTATCCGTTATTGCATGTGAGATCCTTATCCGAGATTTTAAAGCCTCATATAGTGTTCATTCTGCTTCGAGTTTGTTGAATATTCTTCATACATCATGAACCTAATCAAAACAGATTTGGTAATTTAGGTCCATACTCCCAAGTCGCAACTCTAAAACACATCAACTTGGTTTGATACTCAAAGTACTATAAACTGTATCACCAAAAAATAAAGTATTATAAACTGTAAACTCGCTATTCTTTCACTTCTGTTCATCAATGAATGTTTGAGATAATCTAAGAGGGCCTCAAAGTTAATGGTCTGTTCTCTATACACTTGAGAATGCGATGGAATAGAAAAGGTAGAAAGAAGCACATGAAATGAATGAATCCTACAGTCATGCCGCTGTTGTTGAATTAGCAGACTCAATTCTATTACGGATTATACTGCAATTATATTTCGCCCTGTAGCTCCTCATTTCGTTAGATCCCATCCTAGTTCCCTTCATTCTATTGGCGCCTTCTTATTTGACCTTTGCATTTCTCTCCGGATTTTTTTAATTAATGATAGACATAATGATAAAGTAAGTGGATGATACAAAGGTGCGTACTTGACAATATTCCACAGAGTACATATCGAATAGAAAATAAAAAAATGCACTTTCTTGGCCCATGGGAAAAAGTCTAACTTTAGGCATATTTGGTCATCAATTGAAGTTACTAGTTTATGTGTATGAAAGAATAAGCAGATTTCACAATTAAGGTAATGGATTGCATAGTGCCGTTGCATACTGGACTTCCTAAGTTCAATTAAGCTGGATTTGAGCTTCAATTAGGGTAACTATGGTTGATGAAGAGGAAGAAGATACTAGTGTTGTTTGGGAAGCAGATGAGATTGAAGCCATTTCATCGCTTGCTTTCCGAGAGTAGAATTCCTCAAAAAACCTGGAAAGCTAAATAGAGAAAGGCCTCTTCCTCTCCCACTCCCCCACAAAGTTCAACCTTTTGGAGTGCGGTTTCTCATCGTGCATGCATATCCAATAAACTGTCCATAGAGCCAAGTTTCTTAATTGAGCTAGCCTGAGAGATCAGCGAACTTGATCCAGATTCCAGACAAAGACGTTCAAGGAATTTGCAAACAAGCAAGCTGTGCGAATCTCATTAGCATTGCAGTCTGCTGTTTTGTATCAATTTTGAATCTCTCACAGGAATAAATATATTAAAAGAGGTTAGTCTTTTGCAACTTAACGGATCAATGTTTGAATTCTAGTAGGGAGGTATCTATATTCAATGTTTAATAGTATTTTAAACATGATTACATCTAATGGAAGAATATATGTGCTTTAACAAAAAAAAAAAGAATTTCTGATCCGTTCACCAATATAATGAATCCTTAATGTGTCTTCCATATAGAGGTCCATCTCTGGATTGTCTCGGAGTGATTATGATAAATAATATTCTATAACCCTGCACATTTTTTATATAATATGAAAAAGATAAAATAAAAAAATTTCCACCTTTCTCTAAATCTGCTCACAAATGAAAAGTTATATCTATTTTATAATAACTCCCAAAAAATGATGGTTGAGACTTCCTTCTCATGAAATTCCCAAACAATGGAACATTTTGGGCCTATTTATTTCCCTGTTTTGATAATAATTTTCTGTTTTCAAAAACAGGAAAAACACTTGTTTGATTGTTAATTTTTTTATGGAGTGTTTTGGTAAAAAAAAATGAAACTGTTTTTTAAAAAACAAAAAACTCAAAAAAAAATTTTTACATGTTTTCTATTTTTTTTTGTCTTAGCTTTGTTATTTTTTCCAACTCTATTTTTCATTTGTGATCGTGCTCCCCACTATGACTCTCACTTTTGTCTGTCATTTCTGAGTCTTCGGACTCGGTCGTCATGGTATTTTCCACCCCATCTGCAAGTTAATTTTAAAAACAATTATATGAGGCCAAAAAAATTTTAAAAACAATTATTCCAAACAAATTTACATGTTTTTAAATTTTTAAATGAAGTTTTTTAAAATAATTATTCAAACAAAGTTCTTTTGTTTTCCCCTTTCAAAACTTGTTTCTAAAAACAATTTTATAAAACTATTCTCAAAACATAAAAACAGAAACAATTAGGCGCTTCATTTCGCCTCATTTTGTTCTACCTCATTTCATTGATGATTGTTCCATGGCACTTTTTTTTAGTAAGAACTGGATTTCATTCAACTAATGAGAAATACATATAAAGTTAGCAAATATGACTATATTCCATCATCAATGAAAATTACGGACTTTATAGAGAATGTTGGGGTTCAAGTCCACCTTTTCCCCTTTTCTTTTCCAATTTGCAATTGTAAAGATAAATTTTAGTTGTTACGAAAAAAAAATGCACCTTAAAATTTTTAAATATATTGCATAATTATTATTATTAATTTTAACATCGTACTAGAACTCACAAAAGCCCCGCAGGGGTCTGGGTTCCAAAATGACCCAAGAGAATAGACAGGACTAATGGTTGAGGATTTCATTTATCTTTTGACTAGGTCTAGGCAACAAGGAGGAGGAGGCAAAACAGGATTCAATGGTCCGCTAGGGAGATTTTATTATTTGTTGGATTAGAATTTCTTTTTGGTTGTTCAAATGTATTTCTTGAAAATATTAGCATATTAAAGATAATCCTCGTCACAAATCTAGGACATTTCACTTGGTTGCCGCCTGAAGGACTGTGTGACCTTGTCATGTGCATGGTTCCATTAATTATTCTTGATTATGCGGTCCTTGCATATATCCCACAGCCACTTGGTTTACGGGAGAGAAGTTGAAACGCCTGTAAATTTGAAGTGCTAGTTTAAGATTGATTTTAATTTCGACGAGTAAAGATCAAAGTGAATTTGCTCACCCTGGCCAAAAATAAAAGAAAAAAATAATTCACTCAAATTATTTAATAGCAATGAATTTCAGAATGGGCCTCTTAGCCACCAGATGGCACAGCACTTCGCTATTCTTTTCCATTCGACTCAAAATAATTTCTTTTTAAAACAAGTGATTACTTAGTAACGGAGCCGAGTCTTGTAGTAGAAAGAACTACTCATTCATAAAATAACAAATGAAAGTTCAAATCCTCACTCAGAGAAATTATCACATAGTTGAAAGTGCCAATTGTGCTTTGAGAGAGAGAGAGAGAGAGAGAGAGAGAGAGATTATTTTATACTTAAAGCTCTGCAAATCATGTTAACATTGTGTTGATTTACTCATGAACATATCGTAAACGTATTTGTGGCTGAGTTGATTATTCACAGAGAAAGTATTAAGAATTTAAGACAAACAAATAGAAAAGAAGTCGAATTTGGAACCAGAACGAATCTCCATTAAGTTCCATGGTTGCTAGGTGCCTGTATGCCCTCATTTGATATGACTGAAAGGGTAGATTAGACGGAGTCACAGAGACAAGGCAGAGTAGATAAAACATCCTCTCATGGACAAATAACCAACGGCTTTCTACAAAACAGCTATTTACCATTAAACTCAATCATTGTGCAAGTTTAAAGAAATCAAGGGTAGAAAAGCATGACAGATCTAAAGTTCCTACGTCACCATCCAAATGACAATACTTTGAAACCAATGAAAATGCATTCAGCTCAGAGCATTGTTACAATAATGGCTTTCCTACTTTAATTGAAATAAAATAATTTTATTTATACAAACGGAGTACAAGTTCCCCTTTCGACAATTAAAAGAACCAGGAAGCAATTAGATCAAAGATTAAAAACCCTGGCAAAACCATGAAATTGTGCAGATATCAGTTATGCCCAAGGCTCCTCAACCCTCATGCATGCAGCCAGCACCAAAAAATCTGCAGATTAGACTTCCACATGAGAATGAACTTCTAAACCGATGGTGCGCTTCGGGGTTGCTATCTTGGAAATTGCAATCTTGATGGAGTCGGCAACTTACCCCTCTTAAATCGGTAACAAACAAATCAATTTTTCAAGTATGATTTTATGAACTTTCATCCACAAATATGGCCGTAAAGAACATGGCTTTCAGATAATCAAAATAACAACAGCACAATGCTGGCAGCCCAAAACGCATTTATCTCAATTGTTATAGTGGTCATTTTGAGAACATGTTATAAAATTTGACAGCGGAAAAGGGGCTCTTGTGTGACACTTTCCCCCATCCAAGCAAAAGGAAATAAACTAAACAATCCCAGCTTATATGGTGGCAACTAGAGGATGAACAACCATTCCCGTATTGCTCAATCTCATTAATCACATTGATCAACAACTGAGTAATTGACAGCATATCGAGAAAATATCAGAAAATGATCTTTTATTAAAAATTAGAGATGAGGCTGCAACTTAGTTTCTTAAATTTCAGTGCAAGTTAGCAGAGAATGATAATCTCTGGAGAAGCATAAGGAATTGAACCGTTTTATGATGATTTGCCAGCAAGAAGAATGTCATAAGTGAGCTGTATTTTTTTTTTCTTATTCGTTGTCTTCTTTTTGTATCCCGAGCCCATTCTATTTGTCCATGGGCCATTAGTTGAATTAGGAGCATGTGCTTGCACACAACCGAAGTGAAAGCAGGGCACAATGTCCATCCATAGAAAAAGAGGAGCAAATATGTTATAAAATAAACAGGAACTCACCTAAGTTTTATTAGATAATATACGACTCACAAGATCCTCATTGATGGAAACAGGCAATGGGGGCATTTGGCTCATTATGCCAGGCATCTCTCTCATGCTACAAAAAAATTGTTAATCAACTTCACAAAACAATAAACTTCAAATCCAAATCTGAATGAGAATGAACTAGCATGATATTAACGGTATATGGATAAGAATCACATACTCATTAAGGATGTTACTAATGTTGTGCCTTGTTTGGCAAAAGAGGTCGATGTTATCCTGAAACTGTACCATATAACATCGTAACTATTAACTAGGATTGAAGACCAAAACTGTTCTATATTAATAAAGACAACATGAGAATGCACAAGAGTTCAGGGAAGGAGTAAATTCATAACATAAATGTAATAAAATAAGGAAATAAGTATAAACTCATTTTACAAGTTGATGAAAAATTAAGATTATCAAATATTTTGTACGGGCACTAAAAAGCAGTCACGCATAAGTGCCTGATATGAACTGGAAACGGTGGGATATGTGTATAAGCAGAAGATGCTCAATTTAGGCAGACGGTAGCTGCATAATTTTCTTGTTGTCATTAATTATGAAGCTTCATCTGTAATACAACTAGGACGAGAGATGGATGAGATATGCATGTTGCACAAGCCAGGGGTATGAGCAGATAGGAGAGTTCCTTTACGCTAATGATTTTACCTTGGGAGGAATTGTAGTCCTCTTTGGATTTGGCACTGAGTTTCTAAAGTACTCCTATATTTTCATATGGAACGAATTCAGATGTCCAAGTCCTTTTATATAGCATCAGGGACCACCCCTAACAGTTAGTAAAAGACACAACAGACTTCTCCAGGGAACAACCACAACTACATTACTAATTAATATCAAAATAATACTCCCATCATTGTAGTTGTGGGACATAAGAAGCATCAAAATCAGGAAATTGCTATTGACTATCAGAAGGAAGTTGACCGGCTGAGCATTTGGTAACGATAGCAATTAGATTGGCCCATCTGTTGGATCCATTGGATTAATGTCTTTGGACCCTTCCCTTAATTACTGATCAAAAGATAATTTGTCATTATTCTTCCTTATTTTAAGGAGCTGGTACCACTTCTGGAAAGTGAAAAACAAGTGGATAAATTGAAGTTAAAATACCTTATAAGTGGATAAATTGGCTGTGATTTGACAAAAAGCTTGAGCATTCTGCTCCAAGAGTTGCTTCATAGGACCACAAATTCCTGACAGCACACAAGAACACAAGTGATTGCCAAACCTGAAAACCAGTGCAAGGAGCAATAAAAGATGCCATGGACCTATAGTTCAGAGAGATTATGTAAAATGCAGCAAGAATTAGGAAACTCCAGGAACGCAACAAGAATGAAAGATAATAAGGGCTTATCACCGAAAAGAAAAGATAACAAGGGCCTACAATTCTTAGAGATTATATAAAATGCAATAAGAATTAGGTAACTAAGTGATAGTAAATATTGACAAGCGTCAAAGACCATGACAACTCAAGCTTAAGCCATTAAGTTAAGGTCCACAAATAGTTATTGTTAGAAATTACCACTGGTTTTGCTTAACTTTCTTTTTTTAAAAAAATCAGACAAGAATCATTTGCTTTTTGGTTTTCCTTGGATAATATTTCTATGTTTATGATTATTTTATATTAATTATTGTAATCTCTTCTTATAAATAGGTTAGCCTTCCTAAAGCTAGTTATGGAGAAATAATATATAAGTTTTGTTATTTGTACTTTTGGGAGATTCATTTGACTAGTGAGGATGAGTGGGGTGAGATCATTTCCCTCTTTTTCTTATTAGAGTTGGCTTCATTGGTTATATAAATTTAAGATCCTGGCTCATATTCTAATGGATATTTTTTTTCCATCCTTTATTAATTTATAGGGTTAGATTCTAACTTCATACTTTAATAAGGATCTATCACCCTTTTTTTCTTTCTACCAATTTAAATCCTAAAATTTGATATCAGAACCAGGTTCTCATTGACCATAGCTGCCTCAAACACTTGATAGATCAACAATTGGTCACCAACTCGCAGCAATGGCTTTTAGTTAAACTCCTTCCATTTGATTTTACTATCACCTATAGATTGGGGAAGGACAACTCAACGGCTCTCTATCTAGACAACCCCAACATGCTGATTTCTTCCAACTTCTTGTCCCCACGGTTGATGATTTTCAACAATTATCCAAGGCCTTACTAAAGGATCCAATGACCAAGAAGATAATGGAAGATTTACAACTTCACCCAGACCCCGCTTCGAAGTTTAGTGTTGTACGCAGCCGCCTCTATTGTAAAGCTTGGTTGGTTATTCTAAACCAGTCATCACTCCGAACTAAGCTATTAGAGGAGGCCTATGCCACGCCTACGGGTGGCGGCAGAGGTTATCTTAAAATTTTAAAAAGGTTGGGAACCCACTTATATTGGAAGGGCATGAAGAATGATGTCAAGCACTTCATTCAACACCGTGTGACCTGCCAGCAGAACAAGTACCAAACATTGGCTCCCACTGGTCTCCTACAGCCGCTCACTATTCCAGAAAGAATTAGGGACAATATCTCTCTTGACTTCATTTATGTCTTCCAAAATCTCAAATCAATTGACGTCATTTTGGTGGTGGTAGAGTAAGTACTGTAACTTTATTGCCCTCTCTCGTCCCTTTACCATTAAGGTAGTCGTTGCGGTGTTCTGTCGAGAGATTGTTCATCTGCACAGCATGCCTAGATCCATGGTCTCAGATCGTGACCCTCTTTTCTTAAGTGCCTTTTGGAAGGAGTTGTTTCAACTAAACTAGATGCGCTTGAACATAAGCAAGGCATACCATTCGCAGATGGATGGGCAAACTGAGATAGTCAATCGTTGCCTCGAGGCATATCTGCATTGCTGTGAGCACGAACAACCTAAGCTCTGGAGCACATATCTTTGCTGGGCTGGATTCTCATTCAACACCAATTATCATGTATCAGCAGACACCACTCCTTTTAAGTTAGTATATGGTACGGACCCTCCCCCTCTTTGCCATTATGTAAAGGGTGAAACTTTGGTGGCTGGCCTAGAGGAGCAACTGGAAATGTGAGATGCAATGCTACAGGTCCTTTAGGATAACTTGTTGAAGGCTCAAAACCGCATGAAACAAAATGCTGACCAACATCGAAGGAACTTACGATATGCTCCCGGCGATGTTGTGTGGTTGAAATTGCAGCCTTATCGCCAACCATCCTTGGCAAAGAGAAAGTTTGAAAAGTTGTCTCCCCGATTCTTTGGTCCTTATGATGTCATTCGGCACATAGGCAAGGAGGTTTATGAATTGTCTCTTCCTTCAAACTCCAAAATTCATCCTATCTTCCATGTGTCTCTCCTTCGCCTAGCACATGGCCAGTTACCAACTCGTCCATTCGTTTCTCTTTTGTTGTCAGCAGATTTGGAATGGGTGCTCACCCCACTCCAGGTATTAGATCATCGTTGGATGACTGATGGCAGATTGGAACTCTTGATTCAATGGACGCATCACCCTAAAGAGGACTCTGCTTGGTAAGATTATGACCACATCTCTGTGCAATTCCCTCAGTTTCGCCTTGAGGACAAGTTGTTTTTCCGGGAAGGGGGGGGAGTAATGATAGAGTCCCAAATCCAATCAAAGTGTATCCAAGAAAAAAGAAGTTTAGAAGCTAGAATAAGAAGTGAATATTAGTTTATTATTTTCATATTTTCATTAGGATTTAAATATTAGTTATTTTAGTTTATGTATATTATATTATCCTTTAGGAATTAGATATATATAATATTATATTATCCTTTAGGAAATAGATATACCTAACAGAATCACACCCAGAATTCCTACAGTTATAATCTCCAAATATCCTTCCCATTAAATCCTTTTGGGCAATGAATGCCTATGAATGTTTTATTAACAATCTAACAATAAGAACGGTATCAACTATAAACCAAAGAACAACATTTGACTCTTAATATGCACATGCACATGAATATGATGTGTGCTTCTTACGGGTACCCATATGAGATGAGAAACTCTCCTCCAAAAGCAAGCTATTGAGGAGAGACAGCCGAACCATTAAGTATCTTGTGAAGTGTATCATATTACTCAATTTGGAGCTAGACATCTCATATTACATTTGCAACATCTATGGAGAGTTGACATCCTAATGGCTACACTCAAAACACTTCACTTGCCTATTTCAATGAGAAGTAGAGAACGTTCATGTACCTGGATGAATAACAAGGGCAAGGATGCTCATATTTGGGGAAATTTGGGCAAAATTATGGTCAACTTGACTTGGAATGGGTTGAATGTGAAATCCCAATCGCCAAATTTTCTGAACTCTCCTTTAACCCCCTGTTCGATTAGGGGTTTTGGAGGGGAGGGGAGTTGCTCCCCTACTCATGTTTGGATAAGAAAATTGGAGGGTTTTGGAGGGGAGGGTGCATTTTAACTATCTCCCCTCCCTTCTGTTGAACCAAACAGGGGATTAGTTGTACATATGCAGACGAATAAAGATCAGACCCCTGAAAACACACCTTAAGGTTTTCTCACATTTGGGAGGGGGGTTCTGGGGAGTGAGGTTAGAGGGTCATAAGCCTAAACCTGCTCATCTTCCAAATTCCTAATCTTTTTTTGCTATTGAAGCAGCCCCTTAATATGAACCAAGTCTAAAATTATTAATGACAGATGTGTTGGAGACCTTGTTTTATTTTCAGAAGCCTTGGTCATTTCCTTGTTTATTCTTTGCATGATAAAGGAGTAAGTGATGCTATGCATACGTTTTAAATGACAGTATTTTTAAATGTCTCCCATTTGAGGTGACATTAAATGATTGCCAATCCGAGAATTTCACACTATAATTGAAAAGGAATTTATATTATAAAAGGGAAAATAAATAAATGCAGGAATAAGAGCATAAAATATAAGCAAAATACCAAAACCAATTGATTATTTCTTCCACTTTCTCAAATGTTCTTCTGTTGTCTTCAATTAGAAAAAATACTTATGGCGTCCATAGTCTTTAAAATAGTGAAGTCCCTCTTACTCTCTCCTTACTGTTCTAGACTACTTCCTCACAACTATATCACCATTTTCAATATGGTGTTATTAACAGTTTACAATAAGCTGAAGAGAAGAGGATGTCAGATCAGTGACAACATCATTTAGTGGCCAATAAACCAACTACTTTCTATACTCATCACTCAATGAGACTCTTGCTATTTAACAGTCTTAAATGGCTATACCAATTTTTTCAAGTTTCAGGCATAATACAATGACAACAAAGCCTTGTCTCACTAGGTGAGTCCGACTACATGGATCACACACCATTGAGCTTGATCAAAAACCAAAGCCTTGAAAAGATTCAGGCATGCAAGCTAGCAAAATGCATTGAGCATTGTCTTCCTCAGTAGAAAAGCAAGTTTAGAAATAATGCTGATCAAAAGCTTGGAATTTCAGTAGAAACAAAAGAAGAAAATGATTGGAGCATCTATAGCAACTTTAATAACTAATTGAATAATCAACTAACTAACCATCATATGGTATCCGTTTGCTTTGATCCACATGGTTTGACATGTGAGAATAGGTAACCATGCTTTGGGGCCGAGCCAAATGCAAATTTGTCTCAGAGCTTGGCATCGCAGGCTTATCCTGAAGAAGCATGACCTTAGAATACTGGTTCTTCAAGCAACATAAGATCCAAAAGACATTAATTGATTCAATTCAAAATATCAAAAACAGGAACAGCATCTAAGGATTTCAAATTTCAACATCCTTTTGTTATGAATATATCTTTTGAGTTACAATCAACACTCACAAAAATAATGATATACTGAGTAAGTTGAGAGGAGGCAAATAATTTGAATTCACTAACATGTATAGGAATTCAAGTCAAAGATCACTCCTAACTACAGTGCTGGATGTTAATGCACTTACATGTATAGGAATTCAAGTTAAAAGAAAATCTATACTTTGATTTATTCTAAAAAGATAAACAAATTTGAAGATCAAGTCAGGTATAAGTTGAGGCATTGCTTTCAAACCTAGCCATCTATACTGATGAAGGAATCAAGAAAACAATTTTGATATAAACAAAGAGAAAAAGTGAAGCTACAAAGATAGAAGATGAGGACCATTCCCAAAGTTAAATGGATGTAACAGAAAATAATTTATTTTTTTAAAAAAAAGCTCAAGTTCCCCCTCCATTTGAGGCTGCTTACTTGTCCCAAACTAGTATGATCTGAAAACTTGAGATTACCACAACAATCTAGAACAAACCAATTTATATTCCTTAAAAGAAAAGAGCCCCCCCCCCCCCCCCCCCCCCCCCCCCCCCAACCCCCCCCAAAAAAAAAAAAGTGAACCCCTTCATCCATCCATAAGCAGGGAAACCAACAGCCAATAAGTTTACCATTGTCATACCATTCATTAATGAGAGCAGAAAGATCAACTCAAGACAGTGTAGCCAAAGGCTGAGGCAAGGCATAAAGAGACCTCAAAGCATCTTGCCATTTTAAGGCAAGGAGCCTCCATCCAAGCAGTTGCTTGGCAGTTCCTTTGGAATCCTTCTAGTGTAGGAAAGGTACTCACCTCAAGTGCCTTGCTCACACTAGGGCTATTTTACATGGATATACATCCCTAAAAGCCCATCAGTTCAAGTATTTTAGAACAGAGTATTACCACAAATCTTCAAAGCTCAAACTAATCGTAACTACTACCAAACAACCTAAAAAATAAGCTCTCTCAATCTGTCCTACACCATTAAAAATACAAATTCATTCACACATATTACATCCTTGGTCTTTCGTAAGTACAACATACTAATAAGTTCAAGACCTGCACACAAGGCCAAGTTGAAAGATTAAGTAAAAATTACTCAAAATTTACTTGAGAACCTTCCAGAATCAATAAATTCAAAGAAGAAAAACACAAGCAAGCTTGCTCCCTAAATTTCTCATACCTTTCTATTGTTGACTTTTTTACCCACATTATGTTCTTCTGGCTTCCTTCGCTTCCTCTGCAAAAGGTTTTAAACAATATTTTAAGCTCCAATAAAAATACGTTCTGCTTTTTCCTTGAGAACCAGTTAATGCAGTTTGGTTTTTTTACTTGTGCTTCTGGTTTATTCCATGCTTCTTTGGTTTCTTTACTTGTGCTTCTGGTTTATTCAATGCTTTTGTTAATTATGTTTGTTGTTTTATTGGTCTCTAATTTCTTGATTGGCCAAAAAAACCTCCAAAAATTACGTGAAGATACAATATGCAAAATTCTTCAAGTCCAACACTTACTACATTATTCTCATATAATGAGGAAAATTCAAGCAAAGTTAATCTGATTCACTTAAGCAATAAATTTTTTTTGGGGGGGGGGGTGGTTGTGGGGGATTTGTTAGAGAGTTTTACATTTATGAAGCGTAAGTTCCACAGAGAGATTTTAAGATTAGGATCAGCATATATTTGAGGATATTAATAGAAAAGAAAGCATCTTTAAGAGAAATTTAACTCTTTAGATAGGTTGACAAAGGAGATTGAACAGCTATTCAACAGAAATCAGCTTCTTGGGATTCTGTTACATTTCCCTTTGTGTGTTCCGTAGTTTTGTCAAAAGAAATAATATTTTAAATATCTTTATCCTTAAAAATTGCACTTTATCCTCCATTTCATACAATTTCTTTCTATATAAAAACTTCCTACAATGCCGAAGCATGAGGATGGAAGTTAGGTTACAAAGAGCAGTTATATACCATTTTTTTATATCTGGAAGATCACCATAGGCTGCTTAATCATGGTTTAGATGGATGTCCTTTCAGTTTACTAAGGGTTGGGATGATTTAATCTACAGCCCACTCATCCTTTGATAGGTTCAAACAATTCAAGGTAATAAGATGCAGAAAGATTCTTCATTGACCAAGTGATTACCTATGCAACTGTCTAGAAGATGTTACTGTTCATCAAGGACTGTCTCCAAAAGCTAACAGATACTTAGTGGGAATAAATGGAAAAAGTTGAAGCTAGAACAGGAAAAAGAAGACATTTTCAGAGGAAAAACACAGCAATGGAAAGGTTAAATCAGAAAGAAGCCTAAATATTGAATATCATGTGACACAGCGAGTCAATGACATGAATTAAAATGACGCCATAATGGCAAGTGAAAGAAGGTTGAGAAGAATGTATTTGGTTATGTAAAAGTAGGCAAATCAAATGTTAACCAACGTCTCTGTCTCCCCTTTCAAAAGGAAAACAAATGAGCCTCTCATGACTGATTTAACAAAACCTAAGCTTGCTATTGACTAAGCAAAGGAGGCAACCAACATTATATACTCCATAATAGATTTGAAAACATGAGAAGTATTATAAAAACTGATAGTAAGCTAACACTTGCAAAAGTTATTATTTAAATACAAATAAAATAACAGACACTAGAGTAATATATATGCATCATTAATTAACAATATCAAACTATGACAGCATTGCTAAAAGTAGAAGTGCTTACTGTCATCCACCTACACCTCAAAGCAACATCACGAACAGTTTTATCAGGTAATGTCGCAGCAATCTTGATATACCTCATGATACTTGGCTCGTCAGCGTATCTATATATGAAACAGAAAAATTAAGACAACAAGGATTACATAAAGAGAAAAAGAATATCAGTGTAAGAATGTAAGAATACACTGTAAAATCAAATGTTGTATGGCCACTCTATTCTTAATCATTTTTGAAAATAAGAAAAGCACATGACCAATCAAATATTAACAAGGGAAATAACACTTTCTAGAGAATTTTAAGGAAGGATTGGGACTTCAAAAAATGGAAGTTCATAAGTTGAAAGATAAGAAATCCTCATATCAGAAATACAGGCAAAATATTAAAAACAGAATAAAGCAAGCAAGTCCTACAAAACTGATCAATGTAGAAAAGCTGTTCAATCTCTTAGAATTATGAAAAGGCCTTGATAAAAGTAAAAGAAAGCATTAAGTCCTTAAATACAAAAACAACCAGAATGCCCAGGAAAACAATTGTTTTAACCCCTAATGAGACTTTAACCTTTGACTACCAAAGATCTCGAATTTCAATGTCAAATTGCCCATCAAAATTCACTGTATGTCACATGATGGAAGAGCAATGAATTGAAGAATCTATCAACAGTTATCATACTGAAACAGCAAATAAATGATGCATTAAAGATAGAAGAATAATAGATTTCACACAGCATTCCCAGGCTTATAAAAGAATAATTGAAGAAGAACAATGAAACAATACTTGTAACAAGAAATCCTACAGTTTTGAAATATACGTGAATCATGCACTATCGATCTTTTATTCTATTGCTCTTCAATTTCCCAAATATTACAGCAAAGAAAGACGTGAATCAAGATTAACAGGGCTATAAATCCGTATTTAGAAAAGGTGCATGCACGTGAGAGAGAGAGAGAGAGAGAGAGA
>QFDD01120214.1:0-19664 GCA_006871305.1 Vachellia collinsii
AGCGTCTCCTGTACGAAAAGGCCAGGAACGAAACAGAACCAACCTCAACTAGATGCAAATATAGTTACATGTACTACAATTTCAAGCTATCATCTGAACGGTAAATAGCACGCTAGCAATAAACTGAAACATCAAAGACATAACTCATTGTTTGCAATTAATGAAATCCGAGGAGTTTCTTATATGCTTATTTCGCTGTATCTACAATAGCTGGACTCCTATTTTGTGTTTCTTCCTGTCTTTTTTCCTAGCAAAACTCAGGAATTCGGCTTATTCTTTCAAGATAAAATCCCACTCATCATCCAGAGGAGCCTGATGTTCAGTTTTCCTGCTTTCCTCTCTATTCCCAATTTTGGAGGACAGTTCACTGGTTGGTGACGCTGGCCTTGACTTAAGTATTTCAGATGAATCACCGTGATCTGAGCCTGCATCGGGTGCCAAGCTTTTGTGAGATGAACCTGACGAAGCTAAGATGCAACTTGTCTGGCTTGAGGTGAAAGATTTGCTCAAGGGGAGATTTGCATCAAATTTCGCCTTGAGAATCCTGATGTCCTGACAAATAACAGAAATTTCTCCCCTGAAAGGTAGGTCACAAATTATGTTGAGCTCACAAATCACAAAAATTCTGTGCGGTTACAATGAAACAGCAATCGGTGAAAGAAATATCAAACAAAATGCATTCTTGCCCTTCCAATTTCCAAAAGATGAAAGATCAGGGGAACTTGTAATAGCAAATGAGAGGAGTCCAAGCTGATTAAAAGGGCAGAAATAATATCTAGAAACAACACAAACATATAGGAAAAGACAGAAAGTTTGAGTAAATGAATCCAAATAAAACATATAACCAAGTAACACCAAAAAGATTACAATTAGAAAGACATTACATGACCAATGCATACAAGAAAGTAACACTAAGTTCTAAACATAAAATAACTTACTGCAACATATCCACAACTCGTCCACGGTCAATGAGGAACTCCCGCAACTGCAGAGAAAATAGAGAATCCAAATATGTTAAATGTATATTCCATATAACAAAATCATTTTAGAGGTGAGAAGCTATAGCAACCTTGGAATTCTCTTCAGCTTCCAGTTGCAGTCTTGTTGATTCTTGAACTACCCTCTCCATAATTGCTTCCTGTTCAGCAAGAGCCTTTCTTGCATATTCCTCCTTTTCCAACTTTTCCTGCTCAGCTGCTTTCCTCAATTCTTCAGCTGCAGCTAACCGAACTTGAAGAGATTGGCTCATCTATAAGACAGACAGAAAATGAATTTGGATGATATTAACACTTCGAAGTAGCAATTCAAGCTAAGATATCTAACATGCAAAATAATAGGATTCGTTCCATATTGATAGGTAACATGCCTTCTATAAGGACAAGCTACAATGGTGAAATGATTCTGACTACTTTGTCTCAACGAGTTGGTAAGGCACCCAAACTCTACTCGCAGGTTTCATCACCATGAGAAAACTGATGTAACATATAACGGCTCTCAATGATCTTAAAATCAAAAGCACAGGTAAAAAATACAATGAGCGAAAAAATTTATGTTTGCACAGGTTTGTGCATTACAAATGACCGCTATGTTAATAGTGTATGATAATGCTAAAGAGTGATTTGACGTGCATGAATTACAAATCTAAGATGGCACAAGACGTCCTTCAAAGTACACAGAAAACTAACCTTAGAGCAACAAACAATAATTCTAATTAGACATGCCACGCATGGAAGATCTAGAAAAAGTAGTTTCAGAGAGAGAAACAATGCATAAGGAGAAGATTATGAGGGAAAACTAACAAAAGAAGGGGGGGGGGGAGGTTTAGAGCACCTCATCAAGAATTGCAAGTGATTTATTCTTTTCATCTGACAAACTAAGCAACCGGGATTGAAGTTCCTTCATTTCAGTAGCTAAAATTGCCTTTTCTCCATAAACTTCTCCTGCATGCTGCCAAAACAAAAGGGAGAAATAATATTGTATTCATTATACATAAAACTTTCAAAGCTGAGAATTTTTTAAATGCTAGAAATTTCTTTCATAACAGTTACTACCATGTCATTTGCTTCTTTTGCATGCATCAACATCTTTTTCAGCCCTTCCACATCAATATGAATCTCTGATCCTCCGAGAGCAGCTTCCATTTTGGCTTGTTCTGCAGCTTTCTCCTGAAGTTCCACCTCTTTCATTAAGCTGATAAGAGATTCCATTGACGAAAACAGGGTTTTCTGCATCATTGTTGAATTATCATAATGTTCAAGAAGTTTTAACCAAGGTTCTTACCGGATTTCAACCTCCAAGCTATATTTAAATATTAAGAATTAATACAATCTTTGGTCCCTCAAGTTTTCCCTCATTTTGGATTTGATCCCTCAAGTGTCATTTTATTTAAAAAAATTAGTCCGAAATCTAGACAATTTTGCCCCTTAAATTATCAAAATCATTAGTTTTAAACTTGAGAAAGCAAAACCAAAATAAGAATAGATTTGAGGGACCAAAGATTTGATAATAAATCTTGCATGATGCTTGGCCACTTGCTCATTTATAAAATCACGATGACTTCTGGTCATTATTCAAATACACATGCATAGAACGGACATATATCCAAGCTAAGGCCTAATATACATCCATATCATGGTGTCGTTAAGATATTGGGTGCAAGGCATTCAATGTATGCCGTGATTCGTAATGTTCTTAATTCTACTCCTTTTTTTAAATCAAACTGTATGTGTTTTAATTCTATTAATTTAGTCCCATGATTTTGATCTATGAGGAAAAGTACAATAAAAAATTCTACTTAAAAAGCAAATTATTATAAGAATATACTATTCAATATATTAACTTATGATCAAATGCACCCTGCCAAAATGTCTAACCTTTGCAGCTTCACCAACCATGTGATAATTCAATAGAGTATAAGAATGATTTAACCTAACTTACTTGCGACTAAAAGATAGTCGCATGAAATAGTAACTTCAAATGCAAAAAAGAAACTTTCTACCATTACACATTGAACACAAATTTCAATCTTTAAAATATCTTCAAAAATTGAAGGCAAGATTAACAGGACAAAATCACTAGTCACAATCCTTCTGTAGAAACATGAAAGCTTGAAGTAAAGACTGAAGTTGTAATTTAGTGAAAGAGATATCTCAAAATCAGATTTCATAATAAAATGACAGAATGATATTTGTATTGAAAGAAAATTTTACAGAAGAATATACCATATAGTCAGTGGCACTTACTATGTTACTATTACATTTTTGTAATTTAGAAATTTCACTCAAGGACTAACATTTATGACATCCAAGATCCAAATATAAGTGTACAAAGGCAATAGTACCTTATTAGTTTTAGCTTCGTCAATGATCTCTTCAAGCAGATCAATTCCACATACTTGGTTAGACTGGCTAACCACATCTTCCCCACTGGTCTCATCTTCAACATCACTGGCTTTACTCACAGAGTACTCTTGCTCAGAAGAAGAACAAGTACTCTCCTTATTTCTTTCAGCAGCAATAGGAGTGCTACCATCAAGTTCTGATTGAAGACTACATTCTTCAAAATTTGGCGTGTGCCGTTGAGCTTGATCAACTGCTTCAACCACAGGCCTTTCTCCCTCATTCAAGGGAGTTTCACAACTCACTGATCTGTGGCTTATACCACATGTAATAACATCATGAGTATCAGTTGTAAGACCGGCAAAATATCTCTCCTCCTTTCCATTGCCATTGTCGTTCATGAGAGCAGGTTGCATTTCATTGCACATGCCAGAAGAAAACAGATTTTCACTCTCAAAATCTGCATCTTCTAGTCCATGACCACAACTTCCATTACTACCGTGCTTCAAACCATTCGCAGCATTCTCTGTGATCTTATTTGTGACATCTACAGATAAGTTTTCTCCAACCATACCCAATGTATATTGCTCCTCACTTGCATTAATTCTGAGAAACTTATCAGTAGTGCCATTGGAATTATAAGTATTTGGAACTTCAGTTCCTTCCAGAATCAGCCTTTCATGTGGCCCAATAAAATAGGATGCAGTTTCTACATTTTCAGCAGCTACGGTTTCAACGAACTGTTCATGCTTCAAACTGTTCCCTTGTCCGACTATTTCTAAATGCAAATTGATCATGAGCAATATATCAGTAAATCAGCTCAATGCAATCAAGGTAGATAGCCATAAAGATAAAGATGCACATTCAGGAAAGTAAATATACCTTCTACATTTGCTACAGTTTCAGGACCCTTATCACATGGAGGAGTTGCAAGAGGCATGGACCTTTTAGACATTAGAGGAATGACTTCATTCAACACAATTCCAGCAGCCAAGTCAACATCCTTAGCGTGCTCAATAGCCACAGCCCTGAGAATCCTGGCATCAACCTGTTAATTGCATTCGATCAAACATAGTCTATATAGTCAGGAACAAGCATTAATAATAAGCCTAGTACATTTCCAGACGAACCTCAAGCATAAAGTATTGGCGGCACACCATTAAATGTTTAGTAGGAATAGATTTATATTTATCATTTGTCAGAAAACATGCAATCATCAGCAAGAATCAGAAATAGCTGTGCGTATAGAGAGGAGTTGAAGTGCGAAAACAGCAAAACACCCGTCCCCCACCCATTCAGAGCATACACATTCATGCACCTAACTCAAGTGCATAACCCTTCATCTACTTGTTTCATGTCTCCACACCCCTTAAACTTACATTAAGAATTTAACACAATATAGAAAAATAAACCCAGACGATTTAGCAGCTAATAATAGATGAAAAGCATGCTGAAAACAATTAATTTTTTCAATATATAGAGCCATGCTTGTGCAAATATCTCCTGCAACCATTTGTAGACCGAGTTGAAAAAAAAATAAACCCAGACGATTTAGCAACTAATAATAGATAAAAAGCAAGCTGAAAACAACTATTTTTTCAACATATAGAACCATGCCTGTGGAAATATCTCCTGCAAGCATTTGTAGACCGAGTTGAAACCCATCAGGGAGCTATTGACTGCAAAGCCCAAACAGTATAAGGAACTCATTTTATGTTGAAGTTTTAGTAATGGAAACAGATATGTAAAAGTAACAAAAAACCGTAAGGTGCGAAATTATTGGCTAGCACTTCCAATTCATGTTGCAAAGACCCAAAAGGAAGCAGCCCTAATTTCGCTGCTCTGGAGGACCAGACTAAAAAACCACATATGCATGTACCTCTCCCCGGTTTCTTCCACCGGCACGGATAGAACCCGTAAAAACAACTTCACAATTAAGTTTCAATAAAGAAACACCCTCCGTCCAAAAAACTGAGTTTAAAATTTTTTTTAAAAAAAAGCACAGAAACAAGAATGATGACAAAATTTTCCATAACCGCATACTGTAAATTGTCAAGACAATTCCGATACATTAAATTCGGTATGGCGGCCAAGAGAGAGCAAACCAAAATCAATGCAAACAAACCTCAAGTAATCAATCTGTCCAGAACAATTAGAAAGGAGAAAGTTCGTTATAAAAGACAGAATCGCTTAAACAGAGAACGACCACGAAGCTTCCTCCCCTGTCACAACCCTCTTGTTATCACTAACTTTTCGATCATAACCAAAGGAAACGGAAATAGCTTTCATAGGGATCGCACAAACCTAGAGTGATTACAGTGGAATTCAGAAGGAGACCTGGAAGAAGCACACGAAAATGACGGCACCCAAGTATTTGTAGTCTCTGTTTCTTGGAAAATGTGGACACAAATGGAGCCAAGGACTTTTATTTTATAATTTTTCTGCGCCATTTAACTTTCGGGCTAAGGAATTGGATTTGGATATACGCGTAGTTTCATCATAACGCGAGGATATTTTTGCCAAAACAAAATGAATTAGGAAGGGATTGAATTTGACAGGAGGATTAATCCATTATAATACAGTGAATCAATATTTGATCGCATTGATAAAAGCACTAAATTTTATCCAATAATACTTTGAATAAATTGACTTAAGAAGATATGGAAAATCGTAAAAAAAGACCATTAAAATTTAGAAAGAACAAGTTTTTAAATTTGCCTAATTCTAAATTATGAGGGCTAACCAAATAAAAATTTTGAAATGTGAATGAAAAAAAATATTACCTTGAAATGTTTTTTAGAATGTAGAGGGAGGGAGAAAAATGTATCATTTGAAATTGAACTGAAGGAAGAGGAAGAAGGGTTTCTACTATATTCGGTTTCTCACCACCTTTGCTGTGTTGAAGATTGCCGTTGAGCGGGGCTGTTGCCGTGTAGAGGAGTCATTGGCTTCAAGAGGATTCAATGTCAAGAGGGATCCAAATATGTAGAATAAAAAATTTTTATTTAAATGAGTTAGACGTCAGATAGAATTCTTTGGGTGTAAAAAATTGTGAGTTTTATTTTAAACGAAGAACAAAAATTATTTGAATAAAGGATACAGTTCAAAGTGCGATATCTTTAGAGTTTATACGAATATGTTGAATGTAAGTTTTTCATTTAAACGAGGAATAAGAATTATTTAATTAAAGCATAAAATCTAAAGTATGATATCTTTAGAGTTTATTTGAATATGTTAAATATAAATTTTCATTTAAATAAGGAAAAACAACTATATAAATGAAGTGTAAAATCCGAAATGTGATATTTCAACACATTTCATCTTCAACAAGTTCATTCGAATGTGTTTAATATAGCATTGTTTTTTTTTTAATTTTTTTTAGGTGTCATTTGCACACCACAGCTTACGGTTAGCATCAATTTTTTATTTTTTTCAAAAAAAAATTTTGGGCATCAGTTGCACACCACAACTGAAGCCTGGCATTTTTATTTTTTTTTTCAAATTTTTATGTTGCTGGGTGTAAGTTGCAAATTATAACTTATGCTAGCACCACTATTCATTTTGAAGATGAAATATGTTGGGGATATCATGTTTTGGATCTTATGTTTTATTTGAATAATTTTTGTTCTCATTTAAATGAAAAACTTATGTAAACATATTCCAATAAATTTTGGACATATCGGATTTTGGATTTTAAATTTCATTTGAATAAAAAAAAATTATCTTTAATATATTCAAATAAATTCTAGAAATATCACACTTTGGAATTTAAACTTAATTCAAATAATTCTTGTTTGTCATTAGAATGAAAAACTTATGTTCAATATATTTAAATAAACTTTGAAGATATCACACTTCGGATTTTAAGCTTAATTCGTATAATTCTTATTCCTCATTCAAATGAAAAACTCATTTTCAACACATTCGAATAAACTCTGGAGATATCATACTTTGGATTGTATTCTTCATTCAAATACTTCTTTTTCATTTGAATAAAACTCACATTTTCTTACGCTCAAAAAGTCTTACTTTATGCCTGCTAAGTTCATTCAAATGAGTGAATAAAATTCAACATAGTCCAACTCCTCTGACACCAACGACCCCACGCACTCTTTGATGTAGAGGTGGTGCAAAACCAAATGCAACAGAAACCCTTATTTCTCTTCTTTCGGTCCACTTTCAAATATTGCATCTTCCTCCCTTCTTTTGTTTTTTAAAAAGCATTTTCAGGCAATATTATCTTTCATTCACATTTCGAAATTCTTGTTTAGTTAGCATCTTGATGTGGGATTAGAAAAATTTGGAATCCTGATTCATTCTTTCAAAATTTCAATGGTATTTTTGTGGAATATTTTTCAAAAGGATTTGGGTACTTAAAGGGAACAAAAATGAATTAGTGAGTCTAGGTTTGCTCAATTGCCTTATTAATTTTCACGGGAGGTTGAGAGCAAATGAAGGTTTTCAGGCAAAGCATGTATTGCTTCCAAAAATAAAAATAAATCAGAATAAAATTGTTAAAAAATATCCCATTAATTTGCCTAAGATCTAAGTGAATCGAGTCATCTTAGTTTGCTGTTAATTTTAAAAAAAAATAATGTAAATATTAAATAATAAGCAGCAGCATTTTCCGTTCTACTAAACAGCCTTTTTACTGTGAGCGTGCTGCTCATGCTTTTCATGTGACCAAGAAGAAATGACAATTTCATGAAAAATAAAGAAATAATAAAAGTGTTATAAGTTAATGTGAAAAAAAAGTTATTAAAAGTGATTTTAGAGAATAATTATATAAAAAGTGATATTAATAATTAAAAATGTTTAAATAATTGATATTGGAATCACCTTTTCACATATAAATGATATAAGTTAATGTGATCATTATATATATATATATAAAAGGAGGATTTAGAATTGAATAGAATGTACTTTTTTTTATTACACTATCTTTAGATATTGTTATTATTTTAAGTTAAGGTCCAATTTTAACAACAAAATTTTTCACCAGGAGCATATATTAACAATACAATTAAATTTTAAAAGATGTAAATATAATATAGGAATGAAGACTATTTTTGCCTTAAAAATTTTACATATAAAGTAATATTGTTAAAAAAGTTTTGTGGAGTGCAACTTCACTCCAGAGATCTTAAAACAATAGCAAAGCCATCTAGCATTAATAGATATTAAGTTTGACTGTTAAATGTTGATGTGGCTTGCTAAGTTGGAAAATGCAATTTAATAACCAATCATGATACATCACCTCACTCAATTTAAATCATAGTTGGTAGCCATTTGATGAATTAAAATATAAAAAAAACTTAAAATACCTGATTCACATATCCAAATAAATATCATGATACACCATCTCGCTCAATTTAAATCACAGTTGGTAGCCATTTGATGAATTAAAAAAATAAAAAAAAAAACTTAAAGTACCAGATTCACATATCCAGATGAAGAGGAATTCTTGGGTGCACCTGGAGCACCATGTAACTTATGCTCCGACCAATCACATCATTCCAATTCAAAAAAACAAAATCTTATCTGATAGCCTACGTGTTGTTTCTTTTAATAAATAATTTTAAATTTTCCCATCATTATTCACGCCTTCTCACCATCTCCTTCCAATCTTAGACTTGCAACCCCCCTTCCTTCTCCTTCATTCAGCTTCTATCTTTTTTGAAAAAAAAACCTCCATTATCAATCATACAAAAAATGCATATCAACATTGCGTAGAGGGGAATGATAAGTAGCCAGCGCCGAAGCAAAAGACAAAGCAAGGCCATCAAAATAATAAGATCAATACTTTATTCCGAAAAAACACAAGGCAATGCTCCATTATTGTGCCAATTTATTAATAAGATAATGAATGAAGCACCAAAGTTGAGTGTGGCGACTAAGATGAGTAGGAACTGTGTTCAATCAGGAAGAGGCATCGGCGAGGGTGAGCCGCCTTTGATTCCGAAAAAACTCAGAGCTATCATTGGAGAGCTTTCAAGCTGGAGGTTCTCATTGTTGGCGTTTGGACACGAGCAGAAGAACGAATGATCCGAGTCATGTCAAAGGTTATTATCTTTAAGAGTTATTCTGCTACAATAAACAAAGATAAAGCAGCACCCTCCATTATTAAATAAATCCCTCCTGCAGTAACAGGGATTACAGAACTGGTGGAAGGAAGCAATAACTCAAAGGTGAAAGTCGACAATAAGAGAGAGGATCCAGAAGAATTTTTTGTTTGTCCAATGAGTTTTGATGGGTACTCTATTTATACACACGGACCAGAGGAGGAAGTGGCACGAGACATGTCAGAAAACCTTTGGCTGAATATATACACTCATAAGCTCGATGGTACTGTTGGAATGGTCAATTTCTGAAAGGAGAGAACCCTTGAATCTGAAACTAAAAAAAAATGTACACTTTCGGGAAGACCCCTTCACTTAATCAAAATAAAAATATTTCTAGTAAGCCAAAATCATTTTCGTAAAATTGTGCCAACACTCATTTAACTCACGCACAAGGGGGAATTGCCGGATTTTAACTTAATTTCCCATTGGTGGCCTGTTTGTTGTGCATGCAAGCCCACCATTTCTTTTAGCCTATGTTACTAACCCATGAAGCAACTTGATATATATGGACTTGAACTCTCATTCTCCCAATTAATGTGGGACTTGCTTCTTTTAACGCATTCACATAAGACCAATTTTTACAACAATCACCCACATGTGTTAAAAGAAACACCCACCACTGAGTTATACACAATGATGTAACCATTGTATCTGGTGGTCCTATGGACTTAAAACTAGACCTAGACCGATAATCTTAGTACACAAAAATGTTGTTGGTCCTATGGACTTAAAACCAATCGCCTCTTGGGTGTATACTAGATGTATTAAGAGCTAGATTATACCCCCACATTTCTATTATTAACTGCGGTTTTGTGCATTAAGATGGCCGTCCGTGAATCCTAATGCATAATGAATGCTCTAAAGATTTCGTTACGATCTCATAGAAGCAGCCTCACTCTACATTCATAGAGGTGATTTCATCCCGTAGGATTATAAGTCATTAAGAGCTTTTCACTCAATCCTCCAAATGTGCATTCTAGCACTCTCCCATTTCATAGGAAGGGACCAATGAATCATTTCAGTGCTAGTAGAACTAACAAGCGACTTGTTCTTACCCATTGAACCTTCTTCATGGGATCTCTAATTATAAATGTTGGGTTGCCATTGCTATCGTTTTCAAATTGGATTTAGTCCAATTTCCCTTGATGTTTCAACAATTTGTTTTCTCCACAGGGGTTTCATTAACATATCACTAGGTTCACATCTGCCCTCATATAATTGATTGAGATCACCTCGTCTCTTAGCAGTGACTTTATAATATTGTGTCTCAACCGAATGTGACTGTTTTTACCATTAAAGGTTATGTTTTTAGTCATAACTATCGCAGACTGGTTATCATAATGCAAATATAGTGATGGTGTGGACTTATCACTTAATGGGATATTCGCTAAGAAGTTTTTCAACTCTACAGTTTCAGTACTAGCCATTTCCATAGCAATAAACTCATAATCCCTTGAGGATTTAGCTAAGATAGTCTGCTTGGCTGACTTCCACATGACTACACCACTACCAAGAGTAAACACATAACTACTAGTGGACTTTGTCTCTTCTGAATTTGATATCCAGTTAGCATCAGTGTAACCCTCTAATACAGTTGGAAATCCACTATACAATATACCATGGGTCATGGTACCTCTTAGGTATCTCAATGCTCTTATTAGGGCCTCCCAATGCTCATTGCCTGGACAATGAGTATATATGTTCAATCTACATACAACGTATACTATATCAAGCCCGGTATAATTCATTAAATGCAACAGACTCCTGATGATCTAAGTATACTTAGACCGAACAATCGGATCTCCTTTATGTTTCTTTAAATGAGTATTTGAATCACAAGGAGTATTCAAAGAAGATTCATCAAATTGTTCAAACTTTTTCAGTATTTTCTCAACATAATGTTCTTCAGAGATAAAAATACCATTTTCATTCATTATTATTTGAACACCTAAAATTACTTTTGTTTCACCCATGTCTTTCATATCAAAATTTGAAGTAAGATAAATCTTTGTTTCAAGCACCACACTCATATTTGTTCCAAAGATAAGCATATCATCCACATATTAACAAATAATCATACATTCATTATTCATAACTTTAGTATAAACACATCTTTCTACTTCAACTGTAAAAAAGCTACCATTTGACAAAACTTGATTTAGTTTTTCATGCCATTGTTTGGGTGCTTGTTTCAAGCCATATAAAGATTTAACAAGCTTATAGACTTTATTTTCTTGCCCAGGAACAATGCATCCCTTAGGTTGTACCATGTAAATTTCGTTCTCTAATTCACCATTTTAAAATGATGTTTTAACATCCATTTGGTGAATATGCAATTTATGAATTGACGCTAAAGCCATAAGGATTCTAACAGAAGAAATCTTTGTTACAAGAGAGAATGTATCAAAATAATCAATATTCTCCTTTTGGGTGTAACCTTTAACTACTAGCCTAGCTTTGTATTTATTTATGGACCCATCAGGAAAGTATTTTTTTTCTAATAACCCATTTGCACCCAATACACTTTGCTCCTGGAGGTAAGTCTATCAAAACCCATGTTTTATTTTTAATCAAAGAATATATTTTTGCTTTAATAGCTTCTTTCCAACATTTTGCATTTGGAGATGACATAGCCTCATAATAATTTTTGAGTTCATCTTGAACTAAATAGGTATAAAAATTATCCCAAAAGAAGTTTCATTTCTTTGTCTTTTACTTCTTCGTAAGCCTTCATCCAAAGTTTCATTTTTATTTTGTTCAAAAGAGGTAGAAGGATTTTCAGTTCTTTTAGAAGCATGCTCAACTTTCAAAGGAAAATTATGTTCAAAAAATTCTGCATCTTTAGTTTTGATAATAGTGTTTTGATCTAACATATCATTTTTGAAAACCATAAACCGGTAAGCAGAACTTTGTTGAGCATAACCTGTATACATACAATCAGAAGTTTTAGAATCAATCTTTCTTCTTCTACAAGACATCCCGACACTCTTAAATATTTAAGATTTGGTTTAAAACCTTTCCATTGCTCATGAAGGGTTTTCTTTACTTTCTTATGGGGAATTCTATTTAGTAAATGACATGCAGATAATATAGCTTCTCCCCACAAATTATTAGATGCACCAGAGCTTACTAGCAAAGCATTCATCATTTCTTTTAAAGTCTTATTTTTCCTTTCTGCAATACCATTTGACTTAGGGGAATAAGGAGGAGTCACTTCATGAACTATTCCCTTTTTTTCACAAAAATCATTTAGTAACAAATACCCCCCTTGTCTATTTGACCTAACCCGTTTAACTTTCCTATTTCATTGATTCTCTACTTCAGCATTATACATAACAAACTTATTAAAAACTTCATCTTTATTTATTAACAAATATACTTTCATATATCTAGAAAAATCATCAATAAATGTGATATAATATCTTTTACCACCTCTTGTTTCTGTTTGCTTTAAATCCTCTAAGATTGTATGGATCAATGATAATACTCTGTTTTCCTTTATGTGGGAAAATGAGGCTTTTTAGTTAACTTAGTTTATGCACAAACTTCACATTTTTCTAAATTCTTGTTATTCATTCCTGAAATTATCCAAGATTTTGCAACCTATTCATGTATGATTTATTAAGCATGTCAAATATCATAAGACTCAAGCAAAGAAGCAAAAAAGGATGCATTATTATTCTCATCAACACTAAGTACAAATAATCTCTTATTACAATAACCCTTCCCAATGAACACATCATTATTTGTCATAACGATCTTGTTAGATTCGAATGACACTTTAACCGTAGCCTTTCCTAATACAGCCACAGAAATTAAGTTCGCTCTGGCTTCAAGAATATACAGGACATCATTCAATACCAAAGTCTTTCTTGATATGAGTTTCAGCACCACTTTTCCCTTCCATTGAACCCTTGCAGTTTGGGAGTCAGCAAAATATATATGGTCTTCTCCTTCCTCAAAGGAGGCATACATGTACTTATTAGCACATATGTGCTTGGTAGCCCCATAGTCTACCTTCCATTTATTCACATTAGATATGATAAGGCTTAAGAAACTACTGTAGCCATTTGCCACATATCCATTTTTAATTAACGTTGTTTTTGGGATGTCATGGTCCCTGAATGTGCAGGGATTAACACCTTTGACAGAGTAAATTAGCGGGGGTGCGTTAGAAATAAACCATGGGACTTGTTGGATAAAATAAATAAAGCATGGTCCTATTTAAGGACATGGGAAATGTTAGTTTTTGTTGTTGCTATTAGCTTATTCTTACTCCCTCCTTCCACATAGGGGCTTTACTTGACCTGAATACACCTTGTTCCATATTTACATGTTAATGAATATATACACATAGTTAATAAAGGTATTTTAAAAAAACCTTCATCCATTTTTACAAATAACTAATTTAACCAACTTTATTATTCTTAGTATCCTTAAAGTAGTTATATATTTTTTGTATTAAAAATCAGAGTAAGTATTTGTTGGCTAAGCATAATATTCCTCTTATAGAAGACAATTTAGACTTTTGTTTGTCACACTGTAATAAACTAAACCTAACACTATAGTAGACTCCATTGGTGCTTCTTGTTGTTGTTGTTACTACCATTTTTGCTAAGGACAGATATTTATTATTATTATTATTATTAAAAGCAAAATGTTACTTTGAGTTGGGCTTGGTAATGAAAACAACATAAGGCCATTAAGTTTTTGGCCCATTATAATTGTAGTGGATTCCTTTTCTGCGAAATCTGAACTGAGGCCATCTTAGTTCTGTACCTTCTGTTCGAAAGTCCCTTGATCAGTGGTTGTCCCTGCTAACTTTCTGAGTCTCTTTGTTCTTTGAAGGTGCGCAGGCGATTGTGCGGGGAGCCTGTTCGTCCACATCAGGTATGCTTAACAAAACTCCCAACATTTTTGTTCACAAGCTAGATGCTACTTTTGCTGATCACAAGTTCAATCTTCACGTGAAAAATTTATAAGTAGCCTTAGAGTAGTATGGAGAAAAGACCCTGAACTAGACCTAGCGAGTAGTATGGAGAAAAGACCCTGAACTAGACCTAGCGAGCAGTATGGAGAAAAGACCCTGAACTAGACCTAGCTATAAAGAAAGACAAGCGGTATAAGCTCTGCACTCGTGTTGTGAACGAGGTTCTGAATGAACCGGGTCAAGTAATCCCATTGCGATATCTTGAGAAACAGCGCGAGAGGATGCATCTTAATGTTAAAATTAAGACCTTTTTGAGCCAAAACCCTGGCCTGTTTGATGAATACTACGATCGTATCAAACCAAAATCGGAGCGTGTTCTGTTTCTAAGAGTTAGCGATCGGCTTAGAAATTTCCTGGAAGAAGAGAAAAGGATTTATAGAGAGAACTAGCCCTTAGTCATGTCCAGGTTATGTAAATTGTTAATGATGTCGAAGAATGATTAGTGCAGATAAATTGCTTCACGTGAAAAGGGAATTTGGGTTCCCAAATGATTTTTTGGTTAATTTGATTCCTAAGTACCCACAGTATTTTAGGCTAATTGGGCGTCCTGGGGAGGAAAAATCATTTCTGGAATTGGTTTCATGGAACCCCGAGTTTGCAAAATCTGTGATTGAGCAAAGGGCTGACGAGGAGATGAAATTGACGGGGATTTCGGCCAAATTTCTTCGTGAAGCTTCCGCCAGGATTTTTCTCAAAGGAGGAGATTGGGGAATGGACTAGAGATTGGATTGAGCTTGATTACATATCTCCATATGAGGATGTGTCCCATTTGGATCAGGCATCAAGAGAGATGGAGAAAAGGGCCATTGGAGTATTCCATGAGTTGCTTTCTCTGTCCGTATGTAAAAGGATTCCAGTGTCGATACTGGGAAAGTTTTGCGATGAATATAGGTTTTCAAATTCATTTTCAAGTGCATTTACTAGGAATTCAAGGATTTTCTATATGTCCTTAAAAGGAGGGATTAAAACAGCAATGTTGAGAGAGGCTTACAAAAATGGTGAGCTGATTGATCGAGAGCCACTGTTTGAGATCAAAGATAAATTTGCTGAGTTGTTGGAAAAGGGTTGGCAGCAAAGAGTAGAGGAGTTGCGATTGTGAGGAGAACAAATTAAGAAAGACATGGAAATTTTAGCTGCCAAAAGCTAGTGGACACACACACACACACACACAAAGGCATTATTGAGGTATAACATGCTTTGATTGGAAGATGGCTTTGGTGACCGTAAGAAGAATCGAAGTAAATCATCATTGGCGGCAGGTAAATTACAACGATATTACACTTCATATGTTGAGATTCATGGATTATATTAAGGAAAATTTTGTAGTTAGCACTCTCTTATAAATGTAATTAAATAAGTTGGAAGTTTGTTGTAAAAGTAATTTTATTTCAGGCCTTGCAATTTTTAGAGCTTTGAGAGCGTAATTTAACAAGCATCATACGTCGAATACTTTACGTTTGTGGTTTTTTCCCCTCTCCCTTTGGAATGAATTCTGCATTTTCTGCTTTCATATTTGAGCAATTTCAGTGATTGTTGAATGGTTTGTGATCAGAATTCAATGGCATGGTTCCCTGTGTTAGCGATATAGATTTGAAGCTCAAATCAGATGAATGTTAGGAATATTGAAATTATGTGGGAGGCATGTGCTACAACAATGATTGTCTATGCTAATGATGAAAATTGAAATAACTTTAGGGTTTGTTTGGTATGATGGAATTGATGCTTTAGAAATGGAAATGGAAATGAATTCCATGTATTGAGTTTGTTTGGTACACAAATGGATATGAAATTCAATTCCACGTGGAAGCCATTTTGATGGAAATGGCCTCCATCATAGGACTTGTGAAATTGTGAAAAATTTCATGGAATTCTATATTTACCCCCACACAGTCTTCGTCTTCAATTTCGATTCCGGCATAGTGCCGTGCTTTTGGTTCTTTGAAGGAAACCTTACCAGACCACCACCCTCCCCTCCTTCGTAGCTAGAGGATTGGGCATGCTTTTTGTTTTTTTTTTCGGGTTTGGATTTATCCTTGAAATCTTATGGCCCAGTGACTGCGTAGCTGCAGTTTTCTTCTTGTGCGCGACCAGGTATTGAAGCTTCAATGGTGGTGATCAATGAAGGTGGCTTTTTCAAATTCAAAAAATTTGTGAAGGGTATTGTAGACTTTTAATACCAACAATATTTTTTTTAATTAAAAATTGTATTTCATTTCTATAGCGTATCAAACATATTTTTAAACTTTATATTCATTTCCATTAAAATTAATTGCAGTATACCAAACAGGCCCTTATTCTGAATTTCTTATACTCTGAATCTGAGTGGGAAACTCGTCTGCCACCACTCCTCTGTTCAGAGCCGCAATGAAGTGATCGGTTATCCTGTTTCATGTACAGCTGGAACTATCATCTGAACACAAAAAGGCAACGAAATAAAAATTGGTCATATTATAAGAAATAAATCCATTTTATTACTTAAATTTATAACTTTTTTTCTTTCTAACATATGCTTATTAATTACAAATGGCAAGTCGGTTTCATCAAGAAGTGGATATATGTATGATCAAAGATGATATTTATTACACTGGAAGTAACTTTGTTACACATAATTCGGTTAATCGGCAAATTAGTTATATAGTTCTTGTATTAAGTGTTACAGGTGATATTAGATTATGCTTTTCTGTTCAAGTTTGTCTCAACAGCCTTTCTTTCCCTGGTGTATGAGTTATTCTGTTTTTGTATTAAGTGTTAGATCTTTAAAACTTGGTTGGCTAAAAAAAAAATGATTTTTAAAACTTGGTTCGGGAACCAGGTTGGTGATGCGATGCTAAGATAACTTTGCGTGTCACCTGCAAAAGTCGTCACACACAATGGATGACTAGTATAAACGAGTAAACAAAGCAATGGCAGCAAGGATATGCAAGTATTTAAATAGGATTGCAGAGTCACAGGAACATTGAAACCTTTTTTTTTCTTCTTTTTTTAGTCTCTGAAGGGAGAGAGAAATCAAGAGTGGAGAAAGTGAAGGTTTTTAGGCTAATATCAATGACTTCGACACTTCCGGTATTAGTGCCGGTGAGGGAGTATAACATTCTTGAGAAGAAGGCCCACCGGTTTACCTGCACGCTCCGATGACGACGAAGAACACAGCCATCATCAGCACTGGCAGCCCAGTCCTCAAGAAGAAAGCTGCTGCCGGTGCCCGGTGGTCTCAGAATAAAGCTATGGTCATCCAGTCATCTTCAGTCTTTTTGCCTTTTGGTGTACTCACACATATATATATATATATATATATATATATTTGGCTCGTGTGTGTGCGTACTTAGCATTTTCACTGTGCCATCTAAAACTGGGAATAAAGCGAGGCTACACGTGTGGTGCTTTTGGCAACGATATATACCACATGAACAATTACAGAACTGTTTAAGAAGAATGTCAAAAATCTGGAATGAGTTCCCATAAAATAAAAAAAAGAAAGACGACCCTTCAGAACCTGTAAGAGCAACGAATCAAAGTTGAACACGGACACACAAGCAGCTGGAAAAGATTCGTATTTTGTAAAGCTTGCGTTACTAGTTAGGGGCAATTGGCGGAGTGATAAGTTTAAAGGACGAGGCTCTCCACTATACAACGACGGTGATTCTAGCATCATCTTTAGGTCTTTTAACTTAAAAGCGCTCATGGCAACTGGTAATTAAGTGTATATATATTTATATCAGTTAACACAATGTATATCTCACCTTGCACAGGACATGGTTATATATATATATATATGAGAGTTGGGCATGGAGAAATTTGGGGTGATCAAAAGCAGTTGCCTTTTTAATTAGTTAAATGAAACTTACGAGTTTCAGAAGCCATTAAAAGTGGAGGAAGTGAAGCTGAGTGATGGAAGATTGTGTTCGGAGGTAGTGGGACTACTGCTTTGACTGAAAGCTGAGGTAACTCAACTTGCAGTAATGGAAAGGCATGTGGAAATCCAAATCAAAAGGAGAGGAATTAATAAGCGATATTATCATGGAGGAACAGGACAAGATAAAAAGCGTTTTTAGATGCATTACTTGGGGACAAAAAGGATTATATACAGCCCGGACCACTTTTCCCTTGAAAAAGAAATCGTATCTCACCGTGAGTCAAAGGAAAAATACGATGCCTACAGCAGCAAATACGACAAATTGTTCATTTTCTTGCCTTTTACATCTAACTTTCTTCAGTTCTGAAACCAAACTTCTATATTTTTAAAAACTCCAACTTACTTAAAAAAGTAGGACAACAAGTTGAAGCATCCGGGCTCGTGTACGGAACGCCGCGTAATTCTTCCTCTGCTCTGTGTCAATGTGCTCGAGAGTTTACTTTATCCTAATATAATATTTTTTATCCTTCTAGTTTTTATTCATTTTGGTTTTAGTTCATGTAATTTTAACCCACGATGTTAAATATGATGATGTGACAAGCTGACCGTCGTCTTTCGCTGTCCATCACCATCTTCACCCCGGGGGGGGGGGGAGCCATGGGGGGACGCAGCTAGAAGGGGTCTTTTTTTTGGTCTCCGGAGACCTTCATCTTCGACCAGCTTCGACAACTTGGAGTGAAGGGTAGTTGTGACTGGTTAAGCAGGGATGCCAACCACTACAATTGATCGTCCTTTACCTCTGAACCAGAAAAGCTGTTCTGCGCTCCAATCTCCACCTCCTCTAAAGCCAATCCCAACCCTTTCTTATAATATTTTCAATTTTTTAACTCTTGCTCCAGTTTCTCATTTTTTTTACCTTTGCTTCCCGTAAATTGACATGAGCATTTTGGAATTGCTTCAAGCTATCAAGTGAATTTGTCTTGCTTCTTAGTTCTGCCTTGAGTCTCTCAATTTCAGCACTAGCATGTTCAAGCTCTTTATGAGCCTTGTCCATGGCTTGTGTTTCATGTGTGTGACTTTCAAACCAGCCGTTCATGTTCAAGAGGGCAAGGGATTGAGAGGGTGGTGAAGAACGAGGGATGCGCTCATGGGGTGGGATATGCGCATGATGCTCTCCCTCTCCCTCTCTGTGAAGATGATGATGAACAGTGGAAGACGAAAGGGGTTCACTTTCATTTGTTCTTTTTTTTTTTTCTTTCAAAATTTTATCAATTAGCCATGGGTGCCTAAAAGGAGCCACACAGTCCACGTTGGCATAATCCAGATTCTTATTTTAAACTGTAGAAACTGAAGTTTTAGAC
>QFDD01120215.1:0-23314 GCA_006871305.1 Vachellia collinsii
TTTTTTTTTAAAAATTTCGTTTCTGCTACTGCATCTGTATCTGTGTCGCCCATGGCATTTTGGCCTTTGCGTCTTTTGGTTCTTTTTGGTCTGAGTTGGGACTGTGCTTCATGCTTTCTATATTCGCTTATTGCAAAACAAAGAAGACGATAATGGTTGTGGAATCACCGGGAACGAACAGAGCAAGGCTAGAATCCAACAATAATTTCCTATGGAATTTGTGGGGATTGTCCAGAGCTTATAGAATGCAATTACTGCTTTCTCAGATCTCAAGGATCTCAGAATTTCAAGCTTGAAGCTTCGCTTATTCTCCTAAAACACTTTCCCTCTTCTAGGTGCTTCTCTCAGCACACACCTTTTCAACATCCATTCAACTTCTCCAATTACCGAGCTGGTTGGTTTCTGAGATGGGATAAACTATTTTTGGTATCTGGGTCTGTTCGTTTAATGGCAAAGTAAAGTTGTTGTTATGCTGCTAAGTTGGGTTCGGTTCAAGGGAATCTGATTCTGAGAGCTTTTTTTGGTTTGGATAAGGCGATACAGACTAGACTTTGTGTGAGAGAACGCCTTGTCCATTTGTTAATTATGGAGGCTTTGAACAGAACCTTCTTCTTGCTTAAAGGGAAAAACAAGAGTTAATGAGTTGAGAATTCAGCATGGGAATTATCTGTTCAATTTTCTGGCTTCTGGGTCTGTTGCTTCTGGCTTTAACAGAGATTTCTTCCGCCGCTCTTTCTCCTGCAGGAATAAACTATGAAGGTTAATAATATCTGTTGAAAATTTTGTGTCCTCTTCATTTATTCATAACAATATTTAGTATAATTTATGAAGAGAACGATGGATGGTTAGTTGATGTTTTAAAAGCTCGCTCTCACACGTTTTCTTTCCTCTTTGAACAGTTGTTTCTCTGATTGCCATAAAGAATGATTTGGTTGATCCCCACAATGTCCTTGATAGTTGGGATATTAATTCTGTCGACCCTTGTAGCTGGAGGATGGTCACCTGTTCTCCAGATGGCTACGTGTCTGCTTTGTAAGTTGTTTTCAAAATTAGCAACTTCATTAATACGCCCCCTTTGAGATTTTCACTTAAAATGAAGCTCTGTTTGTGTATCAGGGGATTGCCTAGTCAGAATTTGTCTGGCACTCTGTCTCCTGGAATCGAAAACCTAACAAACTTACAGTCTGTGTAAGATTCTAATTTCAACTTCAATTTCATTTAGGTTTTTCTTCATTTCTGGTGTTTTTCTGCTTCCAGTGAATATTTTCTTAGGAATCCAATCTTTTCAAGCCAACAAGGGGAAGGGAAATTTCATTGATGCTTTGATCATTGTTTATACAAATATGTTGCAGGTTGCTTCAGAACAATGGCATTTCTGGTTCAATTCCTGCTGGGATAGGGAATCTGGAAAAGCTTCAGACACTTGATCTTTCCAATAATGCATTTAGCGGTGAGATACCCAGTTCTTTGGGAGGGCTTGAGAGCCTGAATTATCTGTAAGTTTCAGAAGCTTTCATAATCATATCTCACATTTGTTAACCTGCTGGTGAGATTGTGAATTTAAGTACTTGTGAAAGTTTGTTTCTTACACATTTTTAATTGTCTTTCAAAATATGTTAGGCGATTAAACAATAACAGCTTGACAGGAGTCTGTCCTCAGTCCCTTGACAACATTAAAGGCTTAACCCTAGTGTAGGTCTTCGCTGCCTTATGACTTCCATTATTTTCTGTTATATTCACAGACCTCAAGGGCAAATTTAAAGCATTGGCCACTCCAATAAATAATTACTTCTCTCTGTTGAAAATCCATGCAGGGACCTCTCTTATAACAATCTGAGTAGTCCGTTGCCAAGAATTTCTGCAAGAACATTCAAGTAAGCATTTTTGTCTTTACCTTTATCTGTTAGTTTAGAATTCAATGGTATAATAAATTTTGTTGAATCTTTTACTTTCAGGATTGTGGGTAACCCTTTGATTTGTGGTTCAACTGCTAATAACTGTTCAACTGTTTTGCCGGAGCCCCTTTCCTTCCCTCCAGATGCTATGAGAGGTATATAACTGGCATGGAATTTATTCCCTACTTCTAAATTAGTTTTATCTAACAATTCCATGACATGTTTCAATGCTGGGATTTTGGTTGTCCAGCCCAATCAAATTCTCTAACAAAAAGCCAACGTGTAGCAATTGCTTTTGGTGCAAGTTTTGGTGGTGCTTTTATTGTGGTGATTATTATCGGGTTCCTTGTATGGTGGCGGTATAGACGCAACCAACAGATATTCTTAGATGTTAATGGTTAGTGGCCTAATCTTTTCCCTCCGTTTTCTTCTTGTAATTCAATTTCCATAAATCTACACTTGTAATCAGGGAACTTAGTGGCACAAGTTAGTTTTGGCTTGAAGCATGCCACATTGTAAATGCCTTGATTTGTGGTGCTGCAGCTATTACTGATTTGACCTTCTCAATTTTCCTTTATTGTTTTGCCTATTTCTATATTTTGTTGAGGGGATGTAGTCAGTACTATTGAAGGTAGAATGTGATCATCAAATGAGAAAGGCATAGTAAAAGGTTAAGCAACTGCAATTGTCAAATGATAAATTTCATGCCCTTGAACACTTGTGTTCTGTTTTGTGATTCTGCTGTATTAAAAGCAATTTTAACAGCAGATTTTACGTGGCAGAACAATATGATCCAGAGGTGCGCCTTGGTCATATAAAAAGATACTCATTCAAAGAACTTCGAGCTGCAACAGATCATTTCAGTTCAAAGAACATTCTAGGACGAGGTGGCTTTGGAATAGTCTACAAAGGGCGCTTGAATGATGGGTCTATAGTGGCAGTGAAAAGGTTAAAGGACTATAATGCTGCTGCTGGTGAGATCCAATTCCAGACAGAAGTTGAGACGATAAGTTTGGCAATCCACCGGAATCTTCTCAGGCTTTGTGGGTTTTGCAGTACTGAGAATGAAAGGCTCCTTGTTTATCCATACATGCCTAACGGCAGCGTAGCCTCTCGATTGAAAGGTTAGTTCATTGTATATCTTTATATTTTGTAACCTCATGATTGCCTGCTCTTCTGCATACCAACTCCATAAAGGTGTTGACCTTCAACATGTCCAATTATTTTACTTGGTCATTTGTTACGGTAGCTGTGAAACTAATATAGTTGCAGTTTAGATAATTCATTGTTACTAACCCCTGGGTTGCTGGGTGTGATTTTGGATAACTATAACAGATCATATTCATGGTGAGCCAGCTTTAGACTGGGTGAGGCGAAAGAGAATAGCTTTAGGTACAGCGAGAGGATTGGTTTATTTGCATGAGCAATGTGATCCTAAGATCATACACAGAGATGTGAAGGCCGCCAACATATTGCTGGATGAAGACTTTGAAGCAGTGGTTGGTGATTTTGGTTTGGCAAAGCTTCTGGATCACAGAGATTCGCATGTAACCACGGCAGTGCGTGGCACAGTTGGTCACATAGCTCCAGAATACTTGTGTACAGGTCAGTCATCGGAAAAGACTGATGTGTTTGGGTTTGGAATCTTGCTTCTTGAGCTCATCACAGGTCACAAGGCCTTGGATTTTGGACGAGCTGCTAACCAGAAAGGTGTAATGCTTGATTGGGTACTCTCCATCTCTCGCTCTAATTGCAAATCATTTTCATTCCCACTCATTTTTTTAATAAGCCTCTACTTGTATGTTTGATTTGAAGTGTGGACCAAACTAACTTTCAGGTTAAGAAGCTTCATCAAGAACGAAGATTAACTCAAATGGTGGATAAGGATTTGAATGGAGACTTTGACCTGATTGAACTAGAAGAAATGGTTCAGGTTGCACTATTGTGTACACAGTTTAATCCTTCTCAACGTCCCAAGATGTCTGAAGTACTGAAGATGCTGGAAGGAGATGGTTTGGCAGATAGATGGGAGGCTTCACAGAAGCTTGATGCATCAAAGTTCCGGTGCTGTGAAAACCCTACTCCTCAGAGATATTCAGATTTTATAGAAGACTCTTCACTTATAGTAGAAGCTATGGAGCTTTCTGGTCCTAGGTGACAAAACACCATCCTTGTTTTCCACTGTAAGTCCCCTGTTCAAAAAAGAAAAGGTTTAGTTTTTAAAAGTGTTTAGAAGAAATGAGATTAATTACATGTTTTTGTTAGCGTCTTGTGTCAATAGTTGTGGAATGAGATTGTATTCTTGTGTAAAAAGAAAATGGCAATCCATGTGTAACTATTTTCTTTTGTTGCAACGACAATTTACTTGGTTCAAAAAATTTTGAATCAATGTTTATATAGATTGGCCTCGACCTGTTGCTATTTACCCCCCTTTATTTCCTCTCTTGTTTACTTCACCCATGAAGTGTACCTGGGTTGAGTTGTGATTTTGATTCCCTTTTTCAGTACTCTTTCTATCTAATATCTTCTTTAGGGGAGCAAAGAAGCAAATACGTTTCACACAAGCATTGCCAAGATGATAACTTTCCTCATCTGAACTTAGACGTACAGCTGTTTGTGGCACTAATGACCATGCAAGATTATATATCGGTTTATAAATTATGCAAACTAAATTATATTCAAGTTTATAAATCATTAGAAGTACAAGTGATGAAAAATAAATATCATTAGATTATATATCAGTTTATAAATCATACAAATTAGTTTGGAAGAAACAACAATTACATCGGTTAATTAGCTTCCGTTTTTTTTTTGAATCAAAATGATAAGTTAAATTAACTTGAGGTTCAACTAGAGTACATCGATATAACTAAGTTACAACAACCAAAGACACTATCCTAAATCTAATGACAATAGGTCTAAACAAAATTCAGGTGGATTAGGCCATATTTGCCAGTCCAAATCTGCTGCATAGGTCTTTTCGGCCATAATGTCAGCGCACATTAAAGTCTCTCTATAGGCATGACAAATTTCAATGAGGGCTTAGTGGATGGAGCCCTCTTCTATGTATAGTAATCAGCTTTAAGGTTTCAAGAGAATCATAAAAAAGTTGAATTTTTTGCAAACCAATTGGCTCTTATATTAAGTCAATTGGTTTTTATATTGAGAATAAGAAGTAGTGATATGTTACTTGGCACTTAGAAATTGTAGTCAAGAGCATGCTAGCATGTTTGACAACCACTTCTGAAAATCACTTTTACACAAGTCGAGATAAAACTCTCTCATATACTTATCTGGTGTGTTAGGTTGTTCCTTGGAAAATTCTTGAATTGATGAGTGTTGAAGGGCCTACAAATGAAAATGTGGCGAGCCATCTATATGCTTGAGGGCATGCCTTTAAAATCATGAATTCAAATCTTACTACTAATGTGTGGGTTTTATTAATGGGTAATATATGTAAATACCTTTATAAACTTTCTATATGCCTGAAAGCATACGAGTCCTAATGAGCCATTGGACCCAATTGATCAAAACTCTTAACGTAAAAAAATAATAATGTAGTGAGTAGTGATAGGAGGAGAAAGGGGATGAGTTAGGGCTGAGCAAGTAGCTTACAGCCCGTTGGACAAGCCCAAGTCCAGTGCAAATTTACCCCGTCCCAAAAGGGGTCCATAACTGAACAGAAGTAAAAAAAAAAAATTAATCTAGTAACCAACTGAACAAAAGTAGTAGTACCAGGATGCACCATTGGATTGGTAGAGTAGGGAAAATGTCGGGCCAGCCCAATTAGATCCATTTAAGTTAAGGGCCAATCCTGTAATTTAATGTCAAAAAATGAGGCGAGCCTAAAAGGGTCAGCCTGCAGAGCCATAGGCTTAAAAGGGTCAACCCTACAGGACCACTGGCCGGCTTGTTTAGACCTACCAAATTATTTTTTTATTTTTGTTTTATAGATTCTTTGTTCTTTTTATATTTGTTTCCAAATTTCAGAAACAAATCCTTTTAAATTAAATATTTATTTTTAAATTTGTTTCTTATCAATCATATGCCCCAATAAAAATTTAAAAATGTCAAAAGAAAACAAATATTGTCGAAACATAATTTTTCTTACCATTTATTTAATGCATTATATTATCACAACCTTATGTTTTTCTTTAAATTTTAGAAGAAATCCTTTTTAAGTTAAACATTTTTTTCCAGTTATTGGGTATGCTATATAAAGAAAAAAACATACATATTTTTACTTATTGAATCCTTATTCGTTCTAATTTCGATATCAAACTTGTCATATTGTTTTTCACATACAAATTACTTTTCAAATACCAAATTAAAATTCTATTGTTTTAACTTGATCTATTTGAAAAAAAATAAAAATTCGTTAAACATGTATGTGACCCTTGGGTTGGCCCATGATTCGCGGGCCAACCCGTGACCAACAAGCTTAGATGCCAAGTTGTTCAATTTGAAAATGATTACAAAAATTTATTTTATCATTTTATTTCTTGCATTAATAAGATTTAGACATCCTCATAATTTTTATTATAAATCATATGACTATTATTGAAAACATTTTTTATGTTCGATTGTTGAAATTTTCTTTCATAATGCACCTTAACTTTATTTCTTTTAATTTAATTTTTGTATTATTTATGTTTTAAATTAGA
Organism: Vachellia collinsii; assembly: GCA_006871305.1. NCBI lineage: Eukaryota > Viridiplantae > Streptophyta > Magnoliopsida > Fabales > Fabaceae > Vachellia > Vachellia collinsii. The sequence goes on from QFDD01120215.1 coordinate 6,560, forward strand.
AAGTTTATTACTTTAAATTGAAAAAAAAAACATTTTTTGTCAAATGGGCCTGAGCCCACTAGCTCAAGGGCCGAGCTTAAAAAATCAAGTCATTTTATATTAGCAGCCAGTTTAGGCCCAAACCTGTAAAAAACTAGTTCAACTTCTCAACTCTATGGATTGGTAAATTATCACGTGAATAATATGAAGTTAATGTTCCCCTTTTCCCTTTGCAAGGGTTTGCTCTCGCACCATCGAGCATGGAGTTTCTCGCATCATCGAGTATGGAGGTATGGAGGGTCTCTTCTCCTCTTGTTGTGCTTCGTGGCTGTTTCCCTGAGGTGTGGCCTTCAGCAGCTCTGATTTCAACGAACGTTTATGAGAGCAAGCGAGGCGGTTGAGCATGGAGTCGACAAGAGGAGTGTGCTCCTCAATCTGGTATGACGGCCTCTGATAGTGATCTCCGATGGGTGCCTCCAGGGCCATGGGAGGTGTTAGATGGGTCGAAGGGAAGACTAAATAGACTCACTGGCGATTGGAAGGCCTAGATGGAACAATTGCTGTGTGTTCAAGGATGGCGGAAGAAGGACAGAGGAGGTTAGAGAAGAAGAACATCAACGATTTGGGTCCTGCGGGGGGTTTGGTGTGTGTGTAAGGATAGAAGGGAGGCAAGGGTGAAGACGTCTCTGGACTATGGCCAATGGGTATTTTTACCATCCAGCTTGAACTTAAGGAATCACTAAGGGAGGGTTCAGAGAGCTTTAAATGGAGTGCCCTGTATTTAGAGGTCTGTATCTCTCTTTCATTTCAACGTTCTTCTATGCATCAAAGCTCCTATGCTGGTTTTGTGGATGATTTAAGTGAACAAAAGAATAGTATTGCTCAAGTTGTTGCTAGCTACTATGTGTTTCGTAATGCTGTTTGTTCTATAGTGTTGAAAATTGCTGGGACTTGGATAGTTTGGTATTGGTGGAAGGTTGTTTACATTGTCATTTTGCCTAAAGCATATCTTAAGCTAGCAAATCTTAACCTTCATGTGAATGGACTGGTTATCTTGGTTTGGAAGTTTTTTAGGGGGAAAATCGTACGGAAGGATTTTTTAGTTTTGATAAAAGAGTTGCTAATTCCCTTTATAGGATTAAGCATAATTGGTTGGAGGATTTTGTGCATGATAAAATTATTAGCTGGAGCCTGTTCAATGAGTGTGTACATGCGGTTCTTTGTTGGCTTATCATTTGCCTCTTCAGTGTGTATGTTAACACTGTTTATTTTAGGGCAAGATTTATGCATATTACGTATGTATGGCATCACTGTTCGTTTCTAGGTTGGAGTTGTGATTTTATCAGTTATTATCAGATTGATTGTGCTTTCACTCTTTCTATCATGCTTGTCTTTCTCCTTGAGAAGTCTTTTGTCTCAAAGATTTTGATCAGAAACCATTCTCGTTTATGGATTCTCATAGAAGCTGATTTGACAGCCAAATGGTTTGCCAAAACTTTGTTGGTTAACTCTTATCCTTTAGATTGGGAGTTTCGAGCGCCATCTCAATAGCAAGTCTTCCTAACTTATAGGGTTTTGAAGACCTTGGTAGTACTAGTACTACTAGTCTTTACATTTTTTGCTTTTAGATTTGAAGTTGTATGTCATTTTCCTTTACATGCTCTGTATCTTAAACTTTGTATCGTTGTTGTCATTTTAATTTATTCGCTTTCTTTGTTGAAAAAAAAAAAAGTTATATCACGTGATTGAGTTCAATTTAGGCCACATGGCCCGCCTGCGCTGGCGGGAATGAAGAAGAGATGTTGTGGGGAAAGATTGAATGCAGGCGTCCACATATGTGGATCCTGCATCCGAGTAATCATCACGCTCATCTAAACTGTAGAGTCCTAGTACATGCCAGGTCATTAGTGCCACGTGTCACTATAAAATGGATCCAGTTTTGCGGTGCCATTGCCTCTTTACGCCGCACCGTCACTTCATGTACGGACCCATGCCCTTCCGACCATGCCCTCCCTCCCATGTCTGCATCTCTGTCTCAAGCTCATCGTGCCACATGTCACACATGTCGGCGCTCCATAAAACTGATTTTGGATTTGAATATTAGGGTTTTTTTTAATAATTTTTCGTAACTATATAAAATCATATTTACATTGAAAAAGTGTTTTTTTAAATATTAACTTCTTCTTACATCCTATTTCAAGACAAAGAAATTTTTTTTTATTTAATCCAATTTATAAATCACCTAGTTAAATTATTTATTTTAATGCATAATCTTACCTTTAATTTATTATTTGTTAATTCTATCGCAATGTGTTTTAGTGAATATTAAATTTATATTAAATTAAAAGGTTTTTAAATTTTAAAATAAAGTTAATAAGATTCACACTTATTTTTTTTTGTATAAAGTGAGTTATAAATCCAATGAGAAGGTACAAAATGTATAACATTCTCATTTACTAATGTTGACAAAAGTGTTACGATTTTTTTAAAAAAATAATTAATAATTAAAGAACCCTAAAAATCAAATCCACCGTCAAAGTTATTACTATCACAGTAAGATCCAAATCCATTTGCTTGATGCTATGTTGGAGAGCCATCCCTATCTCATAGGCAAAAATGAAACTAACTAACTCATTAATCAAAATGATAATCATATTTATTCTTAATTAAAAATCTCCCATAATTTTTGAAATGGAATTCAATGAATTTAAAAGTTTGGGACTCGGTCAATGCATTAAATACATTAATTTTTTTTTTTTTTACCGCAAAGCATCGAATTAAATTTATGAAATAATTGCCTAATACATTACTATGTACGTAGAACTAAATAAATGACTTCGTAAATTAAGACCAATTAATATTAAGTTTCCCAATTAATAATTGTTGCTAATTTCTGTTCTACAAATGAGGGAAGATATTACTATGGACTCTAAAATTATATATTTGGTCAAATGCAGTCTCAATTCATTCGTACAAATAGAGAAAATTAAAATCTTAACAATAATAAAGAGAAAATCCTTTATTTTCTTGTCCCAATTACAATCATTTCGTTTCATGGCTTAGGGGTCAGTTTTTATGGGTCACTTTGTCTTATGTGATTATAGAATCCCACGATTCCCATCCAAATATTTTATTATAAAAATTAATTATTTACCTTGTGCCCTTGTGGGTTAAAAAATATGCTAATTAAAATATCAGCAGTGGCAGGTTAAATTCCATGGTTGTATAACTAGAGAGATTAATACAGCTTTCAATTTTTAAATTTACACTCATTTTAATTTTGATTATTCAAATTTAAAATTAATAATTTTAATTAATCGTAAAATAGTTCATATTTTTATTAAATTATTAAAATAAAATTTAAAAAACTGAAATTAATTGTTTAAATTTAAGGAATCATAATTAAAATAACGTAAACAGCATGTATGAAAAATTATATTAAACCTAAGTCTAAAGTAGAAACCCTTGATGAGGTCCCAAAAAAAAAATGTAGAAATCCTTGAGGGAAGAAAAGAGAGTAAAAACAGAAAAACTTCCGAAATAATAAGAGAAAATTGGACGTAGTCTCTCTCTCTCTCTCTACTGTGGATTTTGAGTCTTTACAGTCCCTTTGTTTATCATCCTACATTATCGCCTCTCCAAAATCTCTTGGACGCTCTGATTCAAAACGATATCCTGTTTATCTCTGAAAGCGTCTGTGTATATTTTCTTTCCTTCCTTCTTCTTCATTGCATCTTCTATGCCTGGGATCCACTCTGTTTTGTACGGACATCAATTTTCACTTCCATGGACTCTAGCAAGAGACTTGTCTTCTTGGAGCCCATTCTCTCACAGAGAAGGAAAGTGATTTCTGGGTTTACTTTAGGGGTTGTAGCTTCTCTTCTTGTTTTCACTCTTATCTTTCTCTACAATTCCCTTAATCCTCAAGTTCAAGTCTTTCTTCAAGTTGGTTCCAATTCTTCCTTTCTCTCTTGGCCCTTTTCTTTCCCATCTTCTTCTGCAAGTAATGTCTCTGTGAATTCTGGGAAGAATAATAAGGAAGGAAGTGTTACTGGGGGTAAAACTGGCGAAGTAGATGTGGCACAGAAGAATCCTCCGGAGAATCTCTCAGAGAACTATAGGAATGCTAGCTTGCATTATGAAGAACAAAGGGTTCAAGAAAAAGAAATCGGTGAAAGAAACGGTACACTGTTCAAAATTTTGGATTCAGTCAGCACTCGTCCGGAGAATACTTCTCAAACGGTTCAAGATGCAAACTTGATTGGTGATGATGGAAGAACACATGCAGGTACAAATCTTTTGGATAAAGCAAACAAGGGAACACAGAAATCTCCTGCACCAGAATCGCCCAAGAATGGCAGTTTCGGTTCCGAAGATAACAGTATGGATAATATGAGTATCATTGTTCAAGATCCACATGCAGGGAAATTGAAGATCAGTTTCTGTGAGAACTGCAACATATTTGATGGTAAGTGGGTAAGAGATGATTCAAAACCATACTATCCCATGGGTTCTTGCCCTCACATCGATAGGGACTTCAATTGTCACATTAATGGAAGACCTGATGGCGAATATGTGAAATGGAAATGGCAGCCGAATCACTGCGACATTCCAAGGTATGATTTTGTTTTTATGATCCCTCACGGATCAGACATAGTTTTTCTCTAATTTGATTGATGTTGAAGTTTCTGCAGAATATAATACTACTACCACTTGGTATTAAAAAATGTTGGTTAGGATTCTAGAATATCATTGGTCAGTGGGACGAGGGCTTGTTTTGGCCTATTTTTGGCTTTCACCATTGTAAGCGAATCAATAATGAGATTTAATGGAACTGTCTTAGATGTTGATTAATGATTACTGATGGGATTTTTCAGTTTAAATGCGACTGATTTTCTAGAGAGATTGAGAGGGCAGAAGCTTGTGTTTGTGGGGGATTCATTGAACAGGAACATGTGGGAATCTTTGGTCTGTATACTCCGAGAAAGCATCACTGACAAGAAACGAGTTTATGAGATCTCAGGGAGGACAGAATTTAAGAAGAAAGGAGTTTATGCTTTTAGATTTGAGGCAAGTTTTCTGATACTTTATTGGGGGAAAATCATTCCAAAGTATTTGTAATGTGGTAGTTATCTCATTTTGGGGTTTCTCTTTTGATGCAATGTAGGATTATAATTGTACAGTTGACTTTGTCGGTTCACCATTTCTCGTTCGAGAATCAACTTACCAAGGGAAAAATGGATCTTTTGAGACACTAAGATTGGATCTGATGGACCAGACAACACATACATATCATGATGCGGATATTATAGTGTTCAATACAGGACATTGGTGGACGCATGAGAAAACTTCGAGAGGGTGAGTTTTTTTTTTTTTTTTGGTCCTTGTTGCTCTTCAAGGCCTACACTAACAGACTTAAGCATTTGGGACTAACAAAGTCATGTTGATTCTGCTGTTACAGAGAAGAGTATTATCAAGAAGGCGACTTCGTACACCCAAGGCTCAAGGTTCTCAATGCATATACACGGGCTCTCACCACTTGGGCTCAGTGGACTGGGAAAAACATCGATGCCAAGCGAACTCAGGTTTTCTTCCGAGGATATTCACCCACCCATTTCAAGTAATTTTCTTATTCCAGTAGATTTAATTCTTGTTTTCTTAATGCTTGTTTGGATTGGCATTTTGAAGCCTCAATCTGGCTTTTCAATCGTGATTTCATGATTTTATGGGTTATGAGGTAACTACGTAAGATGAATATTGCCTAGGGTTGTGTGAACATGCTTACCATAAGCAAATCAAAACAAGTCCTTAGTCTTTTAGCTGATTAACTATTATGGGTTAATGTCTTTGACATGTCTTCGTGTTTTATGTAATCTGGTTTGCCAAAATTGAAAAAATTTCCACATGGTTGCAGGGGAGGGCAGTGGAATTCAGGAGGACAGTGTCACAAAGAAACTGAGCCGATATACAATGAAACTTACTTACAAAAGTATCCTTCAAAAATGAGAGCCTTAGATCATGTCCTCGCAAAGATGAAAATCCCAGTGACATATTTGAATATAAGTAGGCTAACAGATTACAGGAAAGATGGACATCCTTCTATATACAGAATGGAATATAAAACAGCAGACGAATGGAACTCAGCTGAGCAACACCAGGATTGCAGCCATTGGTGCTTACCCGGCGTGCCAGACACGTGGAACGAGTTGCTATATGCATCCCTCTTGAAAAATGGAAAGGGCAACTGGAAAAGGACCAACTAAAAGTTCCCTCAAAATAGTTTCATAATCATACCCAGTTCCTGATGAATCTTGATACCTGTATATTTTAATTTATTTGTCTCCCCATTTTGAGTTTATAGTTTCTGAGGAAGATTAGTGTGATGAGCTGAGATATGTGTTTTGTAATCATATTCTTATTTATTAGCACGCTTTAAGAAGATTGGGTAAAGAAAAATGGATGAACAAAACATTGTGTTCTGTTGTTACACTTGCAATGAGGAAGATAGTAACTAAAATTTAACTCAATTGGCTGAAACATTAGAAATATTTTATCTTTCTGATTGGTGTCTGCAAAGTATGGTATTTGTTTGTACTATATTCCAAATTCTGATCTTTATCAGATAAATCAATCGTGAGATGACACAGAATAGACATCTTCTTCCTCTTCTTCCAATCAGAATTCAGTTTTCTTTCCTATTGGTCCCTGCAAAATAAATGGTACAGGGTGGTACTTGGTACCTTTTTAGGAATAATACATCCCAAGTTTCAACTCAAAATCCACTCTATCTCATAACCAATTCCAAAAATCACCAGAGAAAAGCGTAGTTGTGAAAGATATTATTTCTGTTAATATTATACATATACATATATATAGACGCACATATTGATATCTTGATATAGTAATAAGAAATTTCTATTATCATTGGTTGAACGTGAGCAAGGAGGAAAATACAAATTCAAATTCTGAATAATACATTTGTTGAAAAACATAAACATTTTGCATTGTAGACTTCAAAAGGGAATGAATCTCAAACGAAAAGTAAGGAGATGCCTAATTAAATAGATAGACAGCAATAGAGATAGATAGAGATAGAGAGAGAGAGAGAGAGACTTCTCTCCTGAAGCAGTCATGAGCAGATGTTTATGCAGTATAATAACGCCAATAATTAAACTCTTGAATAGTACTATAATATGTATTCTCTTATTGCTCACATCACCACTATAACCACCATGATACAGACAAGCAAGAAAGACCAGAAGAAAACAGACAGAGAAAGAGGATGAGGTTGAAGAGATGATCGCTACAGTTAACTATCTGAAACATCTGCAGAACCAGAAACTGAAGAGGAAGAGGAAGAGAAAAGGAAAAGGGAATTCAAGTCAGCTGCAAATTTGAAGACAACCTCAAGCTTAGTCTCTTTATTACATGATCCTACCTCAAAAAAAGGAAAGAAAGAAACATAAAATACTACACAATCAAACTGCATAAGAACAGAAAAACATAAATATAGCCATCATAAGAACTCCTAAACAGAGTCCATTGCCTTTTTGTGACTTGCCGGTTCACTTGGCTTCAGCCAAAGCCTCTCTCTCTCTCTGTCTTCCCTTTTGGCTTCTCTGCTTCTCAGACAAAATGCCTTTCCCCTTAAGCCCTCTGTGATCAGAGAAGAAGCCATTAGCAAAAGCTCAAGCGAACTGTTGTTAAAAATGGAGGAGCCTGAAGAGTTTTTAAGCTTAGGACCTCCCTTGGAACTTGCCTCTCCAAGCTTCTCTAAGATCCATGGCTAGATTTTTGCCAACAAAGCTTCATAGCCATCAGATTCAGAAAACCAAACTTCAAAAGACTCTCACTGGTTTTGTGGGATTGCCCAGAGGAGCCTCAGAAAGTGGACAAGCCAAGTCTCCTCACTACATTGCTTTAAATAGCTAATGATTGAAGATAACTCACCAGTGGTATGGTATTATTATTATCTATTCAATATCCGAATGGCCTCTCTTTGCTTCTTTTTTTTTTTTTATTATTAGTAAAATAATGAGGAAGGTGTACCAGTGTAAAGCCACCATGTCCATTTAATTTTTTCAATTGACTAAATGAGATTAAATAAATACATGAATAAGAACAACAATAGTAGTGTTAGTTTATATTTTACATCTTAGCCTTAACCTAATTACCTAACATTTCTCTAATTCTCTATTTGACACTAATCATGATGGATATCTGTCATGTTCGTTCCCTTGGATAAATATATACAATAATTGCTAAAACATCTCAATTTTAGTAGTCCTTTTTTTTTTCCTTTTGTTATTATCCAAGTTATATATTTTAATGTAAAAAATTTTCAAATATTTTTGCCTTAATGTTATATATCCTCCACCAATGAGCCAAGTACACGTTCAACTTTTACACATTTGTTTTCCTGGCAAAAAAGGCCATGCGGGTGAACTCATTATGGAATAATGAATCATGTCCAATCTCCACACAAAAAGATTTCTATTAAAAAATTGTTGTCAAAGAATAAAACAATCCATAGGAAAAAAAGTTCAAATAAATTAAGTTTTATAGAAACTTTAAAAAGCTAGCAGATCAAATAAATAATGAAAAAAAAATTATTAATGAGAATCATCTTTAATATATTATTTTATATATTTGTTGGTATAGGTGACTATTTTTTTCTAATACATAAAAGCTTAACCGAGTTGATCCCATAAATATATTAAATTTTTTAAAACTCAAAAGATATTTATAAAAATACTTACATTTTAATTACTTATCAACAAAGTCTCTTTATTGGTAGTAATATTTACATTCTTACTTTCACCGGATAATGAGTCTCATTTGTAGACCCGTTTTTAAATTTTCACTAGAGTTAGACTTAGTGTCTGATAATATTTTGAATAAGATTATTTAAATTTTATCTAAAAAAATTTCTTTTCCTCGGTTTATACGCACATATTATCAAAATAAACATGCGTATCAAGCCTCCACTTAGTGTTTGATTTGTGCTTGACTTTTTGTTTATCGGTGGAGGCTTATTCCTTTAAGTGTTGCGTCAGTGAATCCACTAATTGATACCAGTCCCACCAATATTATTTAATTATATATAATCCTGTTTTTGCACTAATCCCACTTTTATTTGTGAGAGCCATGCTAGCCAAGCAATATGATATATAAAGAAAAATTTAAAAATAAATTAAAGTAACTATTTATAATAAATGTAAGAGTTAGATAATTAATTTACATATATTAAATAAATTAATTTAGTTAATTATTTGTAAAATTGTGGGTTGCTTTACTAAAGTATGCATTTAATTATTGATATTGGAAACTATCCCTCGTAATAACCGTCTTTAACAAGTGCAATTAACTTGGACAATATAATTTGAAGAACAAATTAAAAACACGGCAGACAAAATGAACTGCAATCTTAATTATTTAGGATCAAAACAAATTTCTCTACTAGCTCTTGTGATCAAAGGAGTACTTTCGTTTTGATTCTACAACGTATCATAATACTAATATGATATTCTGAGGTATTATCCCTATTTATAGCCACTCATAAATATAGGGTTGTGTTCTCCTGGGATCCTATAGTCACCCAAAAGGCATTTCGAATGTTAAAGGTCACGCCTCAACTACATATATAACTTTCACTCTGGACGAGTCCAATTGATGTGGGACTTGAACACAACCTGCCTACTATGTCTTCCTTCCCCCTTCACCTACAACGGGTCCCTCAAGGTGTTAGATCCCTAGCCGTGCTTGGTGTGACACTATCTCATGGGACCTAACACCCTAAGACACTTAGTAGACAAGGTGCACTCAAATCCCATATCAGTTGGACTCGTCCAGAGTGAAGGTCATATATGTAATCAGAGCGTGACTTTTGAGGCACCTTTTGGGTGACTATAGGATCCCAAGAGAACAAAACACTGTACCTACGGGTAGCTAAACAGGAATAATATCTAAGGATGTCACAATATGATATCAAAGCCGAGGATGACTCTCTCCGTTAGTGGGAAAAGTGTCACACCAAGTGCTTCTAGGAATTTAACACCCTGAAGGACCCCATAGTGGGTGAAGAGGGAAAGGAGACGTAGTAGTAGGGTGTGTGCAAGTCCCATATTAGTTAAGCTTGTCAAGAGTAAAGGCCATATATGTAGTAAAGGCATGACTTTTGATATCTGAGGTGCTTTTTGGGTGATTATGGGATCTCAAGAGAACAAAACCCTATACCTACGGGCAGTTAAACAGAGATAATACCTCAAAATGTCACAACTAAAACGTCTGATAATTCGAAGTCTAAAACATTGATCAACTATATCTACCTAAACAAATTGAGTCAAATTGATTTGATCAAGTTGTTAATCCACTACAAGAATCTTTCCTTTAATCCTTTTAATTAACTTTCCTTTTTTTTAAAAAGAAAATATTTATTTACATATTGTCACCAAGCAGCGAATTGAAGCTATAACAGCTATATCTGCTTTATACTTTATGATGAATTAAAAAGTAGCATTTGCAGGTTTAATGGCTTGAACATGCATTGGACAGTCATTCATTTCACTTTTCCTTTATCATCTAACTTTATGGATAACCCTAACTCCTTCATTAAGTATATGATTATTGTTGTTGTTGAATTTGTTGATACAAGGGCTCCTTGGTAGATCATCTATATATAGATGATTAACTGAACAAAACCAATATAAATATAGATCCATCTCATGTAATCTATGACTTTACTATTCGGAATCCAATTCATCAAAATTGTACAACCCTTCATGATCCCACAAGAAAAAAGTCAGAGAAAATTGCTGAAAATTTCCCAATTGTGTATTAGAAGTGTGCAATGCAACATATGTAAAACAAAATATATTTGCATATATCTAAAGAAGAGTTTTGCCCGCTCAAGGACCCAAGGTTTTTTAGTTTTTTAAGTACCCTTATGCAACAAATTTTGTAATTGGCCATTTTTTTTAGCAATTTTTTCAGAAAGTTACTGTATCTTTTTTAATCAAATCACCCTGTATCTATAAGTAATTATTAGACTTCGACTAATCAGAGTCAAGCCGAATTGAATCACAAAAGTGGAAAAACCCAGTTCGAATCAGATACCACTAGCAAGTTAAGATAATACAACTCCTTGCTAGCTAAGCTAGACGCAACAATAACAGCATGCCTTATTCCACCATGTGAAGTTTGATAGTTATGAACCATACGAGATCATTATGCTCCATCGGCCACCAACTAAACTACACGCTATTTGCTAAAAGTTTGATAGTAGTGTTTTAGAGAGATTGAAGGGGTGCTAATTTAAAAAAAAAAAAAAAACAAGAAGAGAGTAATCTCCTGCTCAGAATCGCACACATATGATGATATAGCAGCTAGACTATCCACTCAGGCTTTTGACCTGCCTTTTCTTTAAACAAACAAACAAACAGTGTGATGGGATTTCGTGTTCACCTTTAGAAATCTCACTTTATTAGTTACTAATTTGTTTTATCATTACTGTATCATCAAGCCACTAGCATGCATAGCATATTAATTTATATACACATAGATGTCACTAGGTCGGCCGACTAAGGGTTTGTTTGGCAATCATCTAAAAAGCACTTTTATCCAAATCGAGACAAAACTTCTCTCACATACTTACCTCGGATTGCGTAAAATCACTTAAAAATTCTACTCCCAAACATACCCTAAATTCCTTCACTTTTCCTCATGGCCATTATTATGAGACAAGAAGCTAGGCCGATCGGAAATTAATGACAAAATTTCAACCTAAACCCAAGAAGAAAACCTCAATAGAGAGAGAGAGGTAGGGAGAGATTGGAGAACAACCTTAGTTTTGCTGGAAAAGTCAGGTTTTTGAACATTGAATTGCGTCCACTTAATGTTACTATATACTAATCTTTGTTTTCTTGTTTGTAGTAAGCATCATTATTGTCCACGACTTGGGAAAATGTTAAATTTATGTGAGTTGGTTCCGATTAGGAAGTGATTTTTGGATCTCTAGGTCCTCAAAATTGAAAACTTTTTTGGGACTGTTGTTTGTTTTTTTTTTCTTTTGAACTGTGAGGTCGGTTTATTGTTATCTTCAACCTAGCTATATGTGATTGCCCCACAAGTCATCGATCGTCTCTAAGTAATTATAAAGCCTTGTCGTTCTCACTTTCCCCACGTCACTCGCTTAACATTTCTGTCATGTACTGCCTTGTGGTTTCAATTTGGAATCAAACTTATGGGACCCTTCTTCTCTCGTCATTTTCAATCCAAGATCACAGACCCTTTTCCTAACTTTGTATGCTCTTAATCATTATGATCAATCACTATGTACACAAACCCTATTCACACTCTTCTCTGATGATATTGAACTTGTTAGGTTATACCAGTATACTTTTGGTGGATTAGCGACCGACTCCATTTGGATCGGAGCAGAAATAGAAATAGAGAAAGAGTATGCATCAAAAGATGTAGTTCTCCCTTGTATGTTTTTGAATTCAAGTAACGACCTGTATGGTTTGCATATAATAGTAACTTCTTGAAAACCTCTATGGTTCTCTTCCTTCTGATTGGTGTATTATGTATTATAATCGGAATCCGTTATGTGTGATTCTGATTCGGGAGGGCTATCGGAAGTCTTGATCGTACTACTTGCCAGCTAGGTCACTCAAATCCTTCTGAATTGATTATTGTTTTGTACTTCAATGTGAGGCTCTGGATTAACATGAAAATGATCGATGGAATTATCCTTAAATATTGTCAAAGCAGAGTCCCCATGTTAATTATACCTGTGACTATGGAAATTTGAGTCATACTGCTCATAACTTATGTTATACCGATATTGAAAAATGAGTTATATTAACATGCTTGTGCTCTTAGCTACTTCTTTTAACAAGGAACCAACACGATAATATATTATTGTGATCAGAATCAAGAGGATAAAGAGTGTGTGTGTGTGTGTGGTGGGATTTGAAGGAGGAAGTGTAATTTTTTAAGCTTCTATTGTAAATGAAACAATCATCCATCTAGTCACTGCAACAGTATATAATATTTCTTGTCACTGACCTTAGAAAATCGTTCCCTAATTTTGTTTTAAAAAAAAATAGAGAGAGAAACGTTATTTTCCCTAATGAGTACAGTTGGTGACCTTCGAAAACTATTTTAAGGCCCGTTTGGTATCTTAAAATCAATTTTGATGGAGATGAAAATGAAGATAGAGATGGATATGGAGTTTAAAAATATGTTTGGTATATCATGAAAATGGAACATAATTTTTATATTAAAAGACTAAAATGCTCTTTTAAATTAAAAAAAAAATTAAAATCTTCCCATAACTTTGAAAAAAAAGTCACCAATGTGTGGAATTACAAATCCAAACTATTTTGATAGAAATCATTTCCATCAATTTTGGTGGAAATGATTTCCACATGTAAATGATTTCCATGATCAATTCTTTGTACCAAATAACATAAGCATGGAAATGGATTTCATTTCCATCTCCATGAGCCAAATTTCACTGTACCAAACAGACCATAAGGGTTTAGAGTGTTGAACTCAAGAGCTTGTTCTTATCCATTTATCTAAAGTTCTTCAAAAGTTTTTTTTTCTGCTTTTTCTTCAAGCTTTTGCTTGTCTTTGTATTTCCCAAAAAAGAAAAAAAAAATTCTTCAAAAGTTCTTCCAAAAAAGGGTTTACAGTGTTGAACTCTAGAGCTTGCTCTTATCCCTTTATCTAGAGTTCTTCAAAAGTTGAAGCCATCAGTTTCTCACTGCTGTATGAGAATGAGAAGGCACACAGCCACACACACACACACACACACAAACCTAACATCAAAATTTTGTTTGAGGTTAAGGTGCAATTTAAGTAAGGTTTGTAAGTAAAAATTTAGTTCTTTTAAGTTTTAAAGGATGTGGAAGTGGACACATCATTTTAAAAATGGAACAATTTTAATGATTCTATTAAATTGATCTAAACATTTCTCTCTCATCTTTTTTATGTGTGACTTACTTTCTCTCCCTCTAACTTTATAATAAATTTTTGAGATAATTTAATATGGTTGTTAAAATTGCACAATTTTTAAAAAATTTTGTTTATTTTTTCACCCTTTAAAGCTTAATATTGCCATATGCTTCTGACAAAAACCTGCCTTACTAAAATTGCACCTTAATTATGATGTTTATTTAATAACATCATCTCTTCTTAGTTCATAGCAGTATAATACAGAGAATTAATGTGGATTCAAAATTTAGTGAATAATAATTAGCGCTATATAACGTAGATCTCAATTGCGATACATTAATTTTTTTTATTTGTTTCTTTAATTTAATAAGCTTAACTAGAAATAATCAATGATATTATTGTGATATACGTTTTTAACCTCAACATTCTACAGTTATGATAATAAATTAATAACGATGAGCGTCACTCTCTCAATAATGCACAAGTTTCTTAAGTTGGACAATTTCATTCTGCTGGATTCACCAAAACGCTTGGGAACAAATTTGAAAAATTTGAAAGACGCTAATTAATTAATTATGGATCCTATAAAATAGCAATAAGACCTCCCATATTAAATATGAAAATTAAATAACTAATTTATAGATATTAAAAAAATTAGTTAAATTAATTATTTATATAAAAATATATATTAATTTCTCTAAAATATCCGTTTAATTAATTATTTATATTAGAATATACTGTATGAAAGTTTTCTTAACATGTGAAAATTGCTGTCAACCAAAATATATTATAATAAAATCTATAAATTTAAACTATAAAGTGAATGAAATCTTATATTTAAAATAAAAATAAATTAATCAATTAACTCTTACTTTTATCGTTGAGGAATATTGTTAAATTTATTTGAGGTACGTATGAAGCTGGTTTGATGCCACGTAAGCAATGACGACCCAACCATGATGTTTATTTAAAACAATTTGTTTTTTTTTTTTGGGGGGGGGGGGGGGGGGGGGTTGGGCAATAAAGAGGTTTATAAGATTAAGTGAACAAATAGTTTTCCTTGGCCTTGAATTGTGATTTTAGAAAGGAGCCTTTTTTTTTTTGTACTGAGAAGGTTTGAAATAATTAAGTTTTAAATTGTGTAAAAGAAGATGCAATATTTTAAAAATGGTTAAACCTATTTTTTGTCTTTATTGTTTACCCTAATTTGGGTTTTATTATATGAAGTTTAAAAATAGTAATTTTGATCTCTCAAGTTCACTCTATCTAAAACTATTCGTTACTTTAGTTTTAAAAAATTCCTGTACTTTTGATCAATTTTACTTTTGGTCCCTATACCTTGAACAATTTTGGTTTTGGTTTCTATACTTTAATTAAACTTTTGTTTTGATTCCTAAACTTAACGGCATTAATTAATCCTGTTAAATATTCAAGTCCTTCAAACTAAATGAACATGCCATACAAAAATTATTTTTATGTTATCTTTTTCACTTATTAAGTTATTTCACCACAATTAATGAAGATAGTGACACATGAGCAAAATTAATTGTGTTAACATCATGTTTAGATCTTTTTAAAATTACAAGAACTAACAGTTTTAACAAAATATTTCATTGCTTAAATTTGTGTCTTCTTTTTACCTTTTCAAACTTAATTATACTATATGCTCTTAGCAAAATATTTCATTGCTTAAATTTTTTTTTTTGGTACAATTTCATTACTTAAATTTCACCTTAATCATTAACCATTTTCCTTACGGTTGAAGCATAGAGTATGGGCCTTAAAGCCCAAATAATGACATGAATAAAGTATCGTGCCGCCCACAATCCTATGTTAATAGGCCCGTCCCAACAGGTCCAACTTGGCATTTTTTCTTGTGGAGAATAAAAAAATCAAAATTATATTAACGGCCCAATTAGTCGCTAATTGACCATTATTACCCTTATTTATTTTTTTTGCCCTCTGTACCCTTATTCATAAATCAATATACTTTACCAACAAAGGTTGAATCCATCATAAATAATCGATCACTCACAACATGGTAAACGAAAATCTCAATCTTTATTAAGAGAGCTACCCGATAGTGGATAAAATATGATTATTTGAATAGTTATGTTTAGCAAAAATAAATAAATAAAATAAATTCCTCTTTTTTTCCCTCCTTTCTTTTGTCCATCATTGGATGATAAAGTTCAAGTAATAAGAACTATTTGTCGTGATAAAACGTGATTGAAAGAGACCTTTCTTCCTAAAATCCTTCACAGAGTTTGATTCAAAATATGTAGATTCATAGTAAATTGCAAATAAGAAGTGGCCATAAGACTAACTAAACTTCATTTTAATTGACGGATATATACAGTGTAAAAATATTGTTGGAATATTTTTAAAATAAAAAGATGTGATTCTTAAATATTATATCCTTATAAATTAATAAGTTTATGTGAATAGTTGCGTAAAGAATTATAACACTAACAGTCATGTCTCACTAATAGTTATGTCTCCCTACTTATCATAAAAATGTAACATTTAATGGAAAAATCATTTTAAATAATTATTAATTATTTAATTGTGTTGATTCATGAATTAACATATTGGATTCATAACATATGATAGTTATTTTGAATAATTATAGATTATTTAATTATGTTAATCCATAAATTATGAGATTCATGAATCTAACATTTGGTTGTGACTTTTTAATTGAAGAACTATTGTTTCAAAATGAGATACCACTTCAAAATATCTATCTCTACTCTATAAATACAATTCTTATTACTCCATTTGCGCACACATAACAAAATTAAATTCATTATC
>QFDD01120216.1:0-15682 GCA_006871305.1 Vachellia collinsii
GGCAAGCATTTAAGGAGAGTTTACAACAAGGAATTCTAAATCCTGATGATATTGATGTCTCATTTGAAAGTTTCCCATACTTTTTAAGGTGCAAACATATTTTCCATGTGAAAGTGCTAGTAGTCATATGTTGAAATATAATTATGACATTTGTAGGATGGTGTCTTGTCTTGTTACAGTGATACAACAAAGAATGTTTTGATTGCTTCCACATACATTCATTTGAAGTGCAATGGTTTTGCAAAGTATGCTTCAGATCTCCCTTCAGTGTGCCCGAGAATCTTGTTATCTGGACCTGCAGGTGGTGATGTCATTTTTTTTGTTTATATTCTGTTTTTCTTTTTCAGTGGAGTCGCAATTTAATTCTATATTAATCTTTTGTAGGTTCGGAGATATATCAGGAAACATTGTCAAAGGCCCTTGCGAAGCATTTTGGTGCCAGGCTACTGATTGTGGATTCTCTTTCATTGCCTGGTGTATGTTCTCTCAGACATTAGTTTGTTAATTTGTTGGAGGTTTTACAGATGGCTGCATTGCTAGATTAAGAATTTTATGGTCTAGGCAGCTTATTTTTACCTGAGATTGCTAGCTTGCTTTTGTTGAGACATGACTTCATCTCAGTTTGCACTGAGATGATAGTTTAATAATTAACGATTGCTTTTACTTTGCAAATAATTTTGCAGGGGATGCCACCAAAGGAGTCTGATTCTGCTAAAGAAAGTTCTAGGCCTGAGAGAGCATCTATGTTTACAAAGCGAAGTGCACAGGCTGCTACATTACAGCATAAGAAGCCAACTTCTAGTGTTGATGCTGAGATTGTAGGGGGATCAACATTAAGTTCTCAGGCCATGCTGAAGCAAGAGGTATCCACTGCATCATCTAAGGGCTCTACCATAAAAACAGGTATGCTTTTCTGTCAGTAAAGAATCGATAATCTTCATGTTAATTGACTATTACCATTTACAATTATGTATGGTGGCGGTTTGAACACATTAATGAGATTATACTTGACGCAAATTGCAGGTGACAGAGTTAAATTCATTGGTAATGTTCCTTCAACCAGTATATCGCTAACAAATTATCCTTCTAGGTAATGTGTTATGAATGAATCATCAGTATCAATATTTTTCAGTCTGTCACTTAGGTTGATCTTATATTGTGGAGGTGTGGCATCTCTCGTTGGTCATGTTTAAGTGGGATATGCTTGCAAGCGATTCTAAATTCTATAAGATATGCCTTTAGCGACTATAAAGGAATTTGCGTTCTGTACTTGGGTAAAATATGCATCTTTCTTTAAAGAAATTGCATAACCTTGTTACGTACTATACTATCAGTTGCTTGGTTCAGATGTTTGATATCTTTGTTTTTTGCATTTGTTCTTTTGGGAAGTTGAATTTTATTGTCTCTGTTCTTCTAATGTATTGTGTAGGGGACCAAGCTATGGCTCCCGTGGGAGAGTTCTTCTTGCTTTTGAAGAAAATGGGTCATCGAAAATTGGAGTCAGGTTTGATAAGTCAATTCCAGATGGCAATGATCTTGGTGGCCTCTGTGAAGATGATCGGGGTTTCTTTTGTTCTGGTGATTCACTTTATATTTATTATGTTTGTATTCCTGTGTGACTGTGTCTGCATCCACCCCCTCTGCAATTTGCTATTTTGTGTAGTTTGAAACTGATTTATGACCTGCACTGCAGCTAATCATTTACTACGAGTTGATGGTTCTGGAGTGGATGACAATGACAAGCTTGCGATAAATGAAATTTTTGAGGTGGCTACAATGTTTATATTTATAAAGCTCTTCCTTAGTTCTTGCTGAAGTATATTTATCATGATCCTATGCTATTTATGTACATAGGTTGCCTCCAATCAAAGCAGAAGTGGTTCGCTAGTGTTGTTCATGAAAGATATAGAGAAAGCAATGGTTGGAAACACTGAAGTTTTGAAGAGTAAATTGGAAAGTTTGCACCAGAATGTTGTTGTAATTGGGTCTCATACCCAGCCAGACAATCGCAAGGAGAAGGTGGTGTTTTAATGATTGTTGGGACTTTATAATTTAAGAAAAGTTGCTGTCGCTAATTTTAATGCTGCCATCTTTATGCTTGCAGACCCACCCAGGTGGCCTTCTGTTTACGAAGTTTGGGAGCAATCAGACTGCACTACTTGACCTTGCATTTCCGGTAAAATCATCTACCTTGCTGGAAAACATGATATATTTCTATATCCAAGAGATATGTTCCTTATCATCGTCTACAACTGCATGTTTTCTCTGCTGAACTAGGGTGTATTATGTCATAGTCCACTTATATGTAGGATTTAATCTGTGTTTTTACCTTTTTAGTCAATTTCCTTTTGCTTTGACATGACAAATACTTTGCATCTTGTGACATTGAATATTTCTCTTCACCATTCTCCTAGAATCACATTTTGCATTAATTTGTTTAGTGATGATTATGTGTTTTTCAAGTTACAAAGTCGTTTGATCATGGGAGCTGCGTTTGCTTACATTACCTGCGTATATTATTTTGATGTTTGGGTTATGGCAGTGATAGTACTGGTTAGAGAGGGAGAAAGACTACCTATTTTTCAATTGCCTAGTTACTTGTATGTTTATGAAGATATCTGACTGGTAGGTGAAAACTCCAGGTGACTGGATGACTCCAGTGGCTGTGACGCTCATAGGTTTTTATTAATTTCCTAGACTTTTAGGATGAATTTACTATGTCACATCCATAGGATGGACCAAATAATTTGATTTGGAGATTCTTGAGATGCTGAAATGGAACCTTAAAAGTCACGGACGAGTACCTATAGTTTTGTGCTTTGCTTGATTCTTGCACCTTACCCTGCCCACGAGAAAATGTGATATATTGTCCTGTTATTTTGAATGCAAAATGGTTTACTTCTTTCTGGAACATTCACAACTTTGTTCTAATACTATAGTCTTTAGTTTTTGTCCTGCGAGAAGTCAAGTAACAGCAAATTTTCTTTATTCAGGATAATTTTAGTAGACTTCATGATAGGAGCAAAGAAACCCCCAAAACAATGAAGCAACTTAGTCGCCTTTTCCCCAACAAAGTGACGATTCAGCTGCCTCAGGTATCATGTTAGATGAAGTTTATTGTACACATTACATAGTTATCTTCATGTCATGTATATAATATCACTCGCAACTTGTGTATTGTGCAGGATGAGGCTTTGCTTTCTGATTGGAAACAGCAGTTGGAACGTGATGTTGAAACTATGAAAGCTCAGTCAAATGTTGCCAGCATTCGTACAGTAAGCACAGCAAATTTCAGTTGCATTTTGTGTATGATGTGCTTGGTTTTTGATGAAACCAGTTATAGTGTGAGCTGGTTTGAACTATAGAGTATGAGGCATGGCGCGTTTATTCTCTGAATGGGATGACTTATTCTTACTTAAATTCTGAAGATTTATAAATGGAGATGCTTCTTGATGCTCTCCCCTATGCAAGTCCACCTGTTTCTATCTTCTTTTGGCTTTTGTTGTTTGGCGTGCATTGCCTTCATGCTAGGACTGGGTTTTCTGGGTAAAATAATGAAAGCTTATGTTTAATTAATAAAATGACCTCAAGTTTTGTTTGACCCGATTTTTTTTTTTTTAGACTTTACTTGGATTTATAATTTATTGAAAATTGTATATTATTTGTGAGCATCTTATTAGATTCTTCAATTTCAGGTTCTCAACAGGTTTGGATTGGATTGCCCTGACCTGGAGACTCTTTGCGTTAAAGATCAAGCCCTAACAGCTGAAAGTCAGTATTATCTCTAAATGTTGCATTTCCATTATATACAGTATTGAGATCTGCTGCAGTGCTTTGATTGACATCTCGTATTCTTTCATTAGGTGTGGAGAAAGTTATTGGCTGGGCTATAAGTCACCATTTTATGCATCTATCTGAAGATTCAATCAAAGATTCTAAGCTTGCGATATCTACTGAGAGGTTGTCCTCATCATTTCTGGTCATCTTCATCATATTGTATATGAAAAATTGAGTGATGAAATAGTTGTTTTGGCCTTGAACATATTTTTAATGTGTTTTTATCTTTCATTGCCACAGCATTAAGTATGGGTTGAGCATTCTACAGGGCATTCTAAGTGAAAACAAGAGCTTAAAGAAATCACTCAAGGTAATTTGATCTTTTACTACTACACACTTGTGTAACCCTTACAATAATCACAAGTTTCATCTAGTTTGTTTACGCTGCGCAAATTGAATTATGCAATTAATACCTTTCAGTTTGATGAGTCAAATTTACTGTTGATGAGTATATAATGAAATTCTGAGTTATTCATCTGGCGAGGTTTTCTTTTTCTTTTTCGCTCCAGTTGGGCACTGTATCAGGATCCTTTTTATTTATTTATCTATTTATGTTACAGGATGTGGTTACTGAGAATGAGTTTGAGAAAAAACTTCTTGGTGATGTTATTCCGCCCAGTGATATTGGGGTCACTTTTGATGATATTGGAGCCTTAGAAAATGTAAAGGACACCTTGAAGGAGTTGGTCATGCTTCCTCTTCAGAGGCCTGAATTATTCTGCAAGGGACAGTTGACTAAGGTGAGAAGTTTTTCTTTTTGGCTATTTGAACCTTTTTGGAAGTTGTTCATGCCATATGTTTAGCTTCTTAATGTAATTTTAATGATTGCAGCCTTGCAAGGGGATATTGCTCTTTGGCCCCCCTGGTACTGGGAAAACAATGCTTGCAAAAGCTGTAGCAACTGAGGCTGGAGCAAATTTCATCAACATCTCGATGTCAAGTATCACTTCAAAGGTATTAAGCTTACTGATGAATTGTTCTTTGTGCTGTTGTCTTATTTTCTTTTACAATCTGAGACTGAGATCACATTGAGTTTATTGCAGTGGTTTGGCGAAGGAGAGAAGTATGTCAAAGCTGTCTTTTCTCTAGCGAGCAAAATTGCTCCGAGTGTTATTTTTGTTGATGAGGTCAGTATTATGCGTTTTTTATTTTGTGAAATCATATGGTTCTTGTGTGATAGGAGTTGTCATGCTTGTTCTATGTTTTTGCTGATCATGTTTGGTTTGTTTTGAGTTTTGGCAGGTTGATAGCATGTTAGGAAGACGTGAGAATCCTGGTGAGCATGAGGCTATGCGTAAGATGAAGAATGAGTTTATGGTGAACTGGGATGGTTTGCGTACAAAAGATAAAGAGCGAATACTTGTTCTTGCTGCGACAAATAGGCCTTTTGACCTTGATGAGGCTGTTATTAGGAGACTTCCCCGAAGGTAAACATATGTTTTATTTGACTCGTTATGTTTTTTATACAGATTTTATACTCTTAACTTATGATCTTCAATGTACAGATTGATGGTTAATTTGCCAGATGCTCCGAACAGAGAAAAAATTCTCAGAGTCATCTTAGCAAAAGAAGACTTGGCTTCTGATGTTGAGTTGGAAGCAATTGCGAATATGACTGATGGATATTCAGGAAGTGACTTAAAGGTTGTCTTTCTGTTCTTTCTTTTCTTTAATTCTTCGATCTGAAGTCTTTCTGCTTATATATCTAATATCCTCATTATGTTATGCTTTTGGCTGCAGAATCTGTGTGTTACAGCAGCCCACTGTCCAATTAGAGAAATCTTGGAGAAGGAAAAGAAGGTTAGTTCGTAATGATGGTTTTCTTTCCTTTTTCGTTTGATTCATAAGTTTCTTGGCTGAGGGTCTCATCAGTCGTTTCTGTTTATCATCTTGTTCATGCGTTCTTTGTTTTTACCAATTGCATCAAGTTTCATGAGTGCAGCAATCTTAAGATGATTGCCTTATACTTTTGCATCAAGTTTCATGTGTTGCATTACTAGTGGGCTCTTACCTATATTCCACGAAGATTTTGCTTGAAATTCAAATGTTATTTTGTGCTGGCTTGACTCTTGTGATTTTTTTTCTTTTTTATACTTCTACCAAACTAGTAAACAACTGGTGTGATGCACGTGAGGCTTTAGTGAAATGATTAAAAATGGTTAAATCTTCTCCATTGGTTTAAAAATATCAGTTCGAGAAACTTTACTCAGCAGTAAGTAATAAAAATGGCACAAGGTCATATGAAAAAATGGGATTTGATAACAAATGCATTTTAAACAAGCTATTCTTTATTACATGAAAAACACCAAGAATAAAAATTGAAGCAACGAGTGAACAGAAGTTAAAGGTCATTAACACTATTGTTGATGCAGAGACCTTTAAACTAGTTACCATGTAATAATGATGCTTGCTTTTGCAAATTCTGCGATGCATTTTTTAATTGTTTTTAAGATTTTTTGTTGTTGGAATTCAGCCTGTCTTTATAGAGTTGGAGAAAATGAGAACATTTTTTCCCGTTGATTCTTTGATTGTGCTATGCGTGAGGTTTATATCTGAAATTTTGCATTTCTTCATCTGGTATATGCATTATGGTTTTAGAGCCTTTTGATCTCTTCCTCACTTGGACAGCGACTAATCTTTCAGGAGAGAAGTTTGGCAGTGTCTGAGAACAGACCTTTGCCTGCATTATGTAGTGGTGCCGACATTCGACCCTTAAAGATGGAAGATTTCAAGTTTGCACATGAGCAGGTATATTAATTTGGTTATCCAAGTTGTATTGATTTTCATTTTTGAATGGGGAAGTTTGTTTTGTCCCATTGCTCAAATGTTATTTCAAATAACAGATCTGAAAGGAAGTGAAAACTAGAGTTCTCTAAAGAGTATCAACACCTGAGAGAGTGTTTGTTTCTTGTTAACCCGCACCAATCATTGAAGGAGGGGAGGGGAGCATGGCATGTAAACTAGTGGGGAATCCTAAGAAAAGATTATAATCCTACCAAAAGTAACTGAAAGTAATAAAATCCTAACAAAATAGTATGTTCTATGCTTGCCACCAAGGTTTCTCAAATTACAAATGATTATCAGCATATTTCTGGACCTTGGTTTGTGGTGCTTCTAAGTGATTGCTCCATATCATTTATGGGGTAAATTGGTCTTTATCATAACCTGCAAGAGTGACGTGGGTGTTGTGTATGGCAGGTGTGTGCAAGTGTGTCATCGGAGTCAACAAATATGAATGAACTACTCCAATGGAACGACCTTTATGGAGAAGGCGGATCCAGGAAAATGAGATCTCTGAGCTATTTCATGTAAAGCTCTGTATAGCATATCTTGCTTAGATTATTCTTCTCTTTTCTGTCACCCAAAATGCTGCAACGAGGTGAGCGACCAATAAAATATGGTAAGTTCCTTAGTTGGTCATGCCTCCATTGTATCATATCTATAGTTTTTACCCCTTTTTCTCAGTTCTCCCTCCGTCCCATCCCTTGTAATCCCATTCTGTGCCCAAAAGTTTTCAACCTTCGTTGAGTAGATTATCGCTGTTTCATTGCCGTAAAATAATTTCTTAATTTTGGGTCTCCGGGTTGCCCTTCTCTGGGCTCTCTATATGTATATCCCATATATTTAAAATCAATTACAAATCTTATTTTTGATAATTTATCAAATAAGCTCTCTGTGACTTGCTTGCGGCTTGCTTGTGGTAACTAGTTTGATCCGTTGGATGGATGGAACACTGATGGATTTCGAAGAGAATTCTTGCACTTTAATAAATATAATAATGTATTTTTTTTTTCATTATCTGATCCCGTGTATGCTTGAAATCATAATTATTTCTTCAAGGTTTATCAGAGGAATAAATCTTCAGAATGGTGCATGGGGTAGATGCTAATGTGCGACTTCAGCCAAATGGTCGTATCAGACGTTTGTCGTGTCTCTCAACACTTCCACATTACGATATTCACGTGCATCTTATTCTAATATTGTAAATCGGAATTTTGGAATAAAAGTTTTCGTTTAAATTTTGAATGAAATATCCAGTATTTGGCCATTTTTTATTTGTCGTTGTTGACGGAAATAGCGGCCGGTAATCACAACTTAGAGCGGCTTATAATAACACCATGGGAAAAGGGTAAGCTTGTTTCTTATTATGTGGCCAAAAAAACTAGCATCTCTGTAAATACAAATGGAAATTAGTTTTTCACAATGTACTAAATGAAGATTCTAATCTCTAATAAAAGATATACTTATATTTAGAGTCTACTGGAATGCTAAGAATCTGAATCATTCAGCAGACCCGTCAAATTGACTGAAACACGGACGTATATGTAATAAACTCGACGCGTGGAGTGGTATATTTACAAAAAAATTTGTGCTTTATTGTTCAACAGAAAACTGACAAAAATTGGTTAAGAGCAGGTGTTTTTTAAGGTATCTGCAATCCGAGTTGACTTTTGTAACTATAGAGGGGTCTGAGAATTTTCCAACCAACGAAGTGTTTTGTGAGCATGGGCGAAAAACATACTGCCAAACATAGGAAGCCAGATACAGCAATTCATTCATTGATTAAATTAAAATTCTCAAATGGACAACCATCCCAATTCGCTTAAGCTGGTGAATAATACGAGTCAATTTTTTCGTTAACGCGAGGAGAGACGTGTACGTCTCTTAAATAACAAGCAACCGATAGTAATTAGCGGGCCGAAACTCCCACTCCATAAAACTTGTAAAAGAGTTATCTGCATGTGCAGCGGCGGGAGCATCATGTGGTTGAAGCAGATTCATGTTTCTCCGCCGGCTCTGCTCCCTTAGAGCCTTCCTCCCCGGCCTTGTCAGCCTCGTGTTCGCCGCTTGGCTTTGACACTTCTTGCTCTATTGTAACAAGCAAAACAATTTATTTCAGTTAGGCGGGTAAAAGAACCCTGAATTGATTTTAAAAATGTGATTGGATGCCATCATTTCAAGTTTATTTAGCTTTCCATCAAATCAAAGATCCATTGATCAACCAAGAATTATTTTGATACTCACAATCACTCTTAGAACCAAGTGATTAGCACATGCAGACACGTTCAAATAATTGGAGTCAGAAATATCATTGACCAAGCTTAAAAGAACTAGAAAAATTTTCTAACTACTGCCAATTTATAATTTCCGAAAGCAAGTATCCTTTATAGTTGATAAGTTTATAGCGGATACAATGTATGTAACCCAGAAAATGATCAAGGACAGTTACCTTCATCATCGCTGTCTTCAAAATCTTCACCCATAGCATCATCACCCATCCCGCCGAATTTCTGCAACACACAAGTAAAATCAGCACAACTAATATCAGCAAGAGGGCAAGAGGGGTTGAACCTGTGAATTAGAAAAGAAAATTGCATACCGAGAAGTCCATCCCTCCCAAGTCCAAGTCACCAAGTCCTCCTCCTGATCACAAAGTGAGAAGTCATTAGGATGGTGCTTCGAAAATAAAGTATATTTTCATGACTTATCAGGAATTCACGTAAAATAACATGATTTGCCGTTGTGCATACCATTATCTTCATCCTCATCCACCCATTTGTCCCAATCTACTTTTACGTAATGTGGAACCTTGCCTTCTCCACGCAGTAACTTTTTCCACCATCCGTTCTCTTCCTTTTGCACAACACAGAATATGTTTCTGACACCTATATTAATTTTGCTCTCCTGAAATAATATCATAAATTAGTCAACAAATTGTACTAAATATAAATCAGAGTGCACGAATAAAGAGCAAGTGAATCATATTTGAAAATCACATCATACAAAATGGTCCTTTTTTTTTTTTTGAAAAAAACGCAAGAAGCAGAGGGGCAGGAGAAGAAAACAATAATTAATTAAAGCCCGTGATGCAGCAAATGCTAGCCAAACATGAGCAATGCTTCTCCTCACCTCTACGTTCACCTTGTCAAAAAGCTCCAATTTTGACTCATACAGTTGGTCTTTGGCTCCAGCGCTAGCAGAGAAAGTAAAAATGCCATCAGGAGTTAGATCCACTTTTGCATTCTTGGAATCCGGCAATTGCACTGTTATATAGACCTTGTCAAGCCTCTGAGCCCACTTAACCTCAGGATGACGACTGAATCACAGAGAGCAAAGAAAAGCAAATGAAAAATTAAAGAACTGTAAGTTCGCAAATAAGCATGGAACATACTTAGCATAAAAATTGTGAAGACATTAAAAATTAAAAATTTACTTTCGATTCCTTTTTTTTCCTTTTCATTTTCTGCGTTTTGGATTTCACATGTGTTACAGTCACAAGTGACGAAATTATGGTAACTTCCACCCTCAAAAACTCCACCCTCGCAGAAAGTAAGGAAGACGCAACTAGAAGGAAAACTTTAAAAAAAAAAAAAAATGTGTTTCACATATCAAATTGCTCACCGGTCATTCATTAAGGCAGTCTTGCTTCCTGTCAGCTATCAGATAGATATACCTAACTCAAATCATTTTAGAGCTCAACTATTACCAGCACCAAAACCTTAAAAGTTAACTCCAACGTGCCCTACTGAAGTTATAATATCATTGATAAATCCACTCTCTATGATGCATCTGTGGCCACGAAATAACAATAATTTCTCCATAGCTCATATTTAAAAATAATAATAAGAATAATATCAATCCCAGCATGGAAACATGCGTTCCCTGAGTTCCGACCATCCAAACTGGCCGTGTCTGGAACAATTATGCCGTGACACAATAAAGAGAGCAGATACTATATAAGGAAAACAGTAAATTTGGTCGCCTATAAAATGTTTGAATAGAAATGAAGCTAAATTTCGAACACAAAAGCCATTACTAAGAATATCATTTGGATTGGCTACGAAAAATCAGTACGTATCTAAAATCATAATCTCGATTCCCACCCGTACAAAGGTTGTGATAAATCACAATCGTTCGTCTAACGTTTTCGAAATTTTCCTCACGGGTAAAATTGAAGTTTACCATCGAGACTATACAGGTCCAGAATCACAGAAAAGTGCACAACGAAATTTAAATTATGAAAAAAGCATTCCAACAGATTATGACGAAAATAATATATAGGGAATGAAAGATTCAGAAAATAGAGCAAAGAATGCAGGTTTTACCTCATATTGGATATAGAGAAGGATTCTGCAAAGCTAAAACCCTAGTTAAGTTTGCACGGATTCCACTCTCTCTTTCAGGATTTAGAAGGGAGAAATGTTGGCCGACAATTAAATAGCACCTTTCCCGAACTCTAAATGAATGTCCAACTTTTAAGCGCCTCTGGAATCTTACGGCCCAAATGTTTGCGAGGCGGCTGTAAACTGGTAGAAGCTGAATCATTTAGGGATCGACTTTAGGCTATAATTGGGTCTACATGGGCTTCAATCTCCTTGGCAATTTGACGACCATAATAACAGACCTGACAAAAGATGAGGCCCACCTGATTCCATCGGCACATTTTTTTTTGGGTACAAATGAGGGCAAAAGCCCGAGCTGAGAAAATTAAAAGCTAAAGGAGTATAATCCCATACAATCTTTACCTACCATGCCCAGTAAAAATTCCGGACAGGCGTTAAAAAAAGATGGCTTGGATAAGCCATACTTTGCTAGTGCATCAGCTACATGATTTTGCTGTCTTGATATATACTCCAACTGTAGATTCCATCTGAAGTTCATTATGTCTTTAATTCGAAGGAACACCAAACTGCAAGCATTACCAGCATCTGGACTTAAAAGCATTTGCATCAAATTTTTTGAATCTAACTTAAGGATAACATGCTTGAAACCATATCCCAAACAAGGCTTAAACCCTTAAAAATTGCCCATTCTTCTGCTTCGCAAGCACTACAAGCCCCAAGAAAATGAGAAAAACTAGCTACCCATTTTCCCATGTGATCTCTAATGACCCCACCACAACTCGCCATTGTTGTAGATCTTGCCATTGCTCCATCCACATTAATCTTAATAACATCAATAGGCGGAGGTTGCCAAACCGAGAAGGAATGAGGCGGAGGAGTGGCAACATTAGGCAATATATCCTTGGCCTGGGCAAAAAATTCCCAAGCCTGCAAAATCTCATTTGAGGTGTTTCCATTTGGAAATTATGGAGTTGGAGGAACGAGTATTTATTTAATGCTGACTTGCAAAAACCACTTTCATAAGGTTGATAGGCAAGATCAATTTTTTGAAAAATAGAAACGAGTGAAAAACAACACTTCTTCATGATAGAATAATCATCTATTTGTTTTGTGATGAGCCTTGTTCTGTTCCTTTCACCTCACGTTTAGACAAATGATGATAAACTGTCTTAATATTTTGTTTGGTTATGGAATTTAATATTGGATGATTAAAATTTTGAGAAGTAAGTAATCCAATGTCCTTGAGCTTGTTTTATATTGTAAGCCTAATGAGATTCTAACAGATCCACTTCTTTACCAGTACAGAGCCTTGAACACTGTAACTTTACGAGATAAATATGACTATCGTAAGCCTAATATTTGTTTGGTATTAAATCTTCTAAATTTCTAATAACTACGTGGATATGGATTTCACTTCCATCATATCAAATTTTCTTTCATGATGAATGGAGATGGCATCGAACTTAACAACAATGATTGATACAAGCAATGCTTGAGAGAAGCAAATATGTTGTTCATGGGTGAAGCAACAGTTTCGGCCTAAGCATCCAATAGATGCCGTCATTTCATTGAAATGGCCGTCTTTTATGCTCCCATCCAACTTGCTTCTTCAGAGAGCATCTCTCAAGATGTGAGTGGCCATGGGAGGACAACGTCAATTTGCAATGAAACATTGGCGGCTTTGAAATAAATAAGGTCATCCTGGTCTTCTTATTAGAACCTAATTCACAATCTGAATTGCAGAGCGTTGAACAGAAGCAGATCATGTTCTATAATTGAAACAATGAAGGAAAAAGTATTCACATTGTAGAAGATCATTTTATTAGTTGATTACTAGTAAAGCTGAAGAGAGAAGAATAACTCAGTATGCCAATGAGCATCAAGTTAGGGTTTTAACTTGGTGGGTTCTCGAGCAATGATTTCAGCAGTCAATGCCACTGAACCCGCCTCATCCCTACCTTGTTCCCAAGGTAAAAAAGAAGACATTATTTCCAAGACACAATGACAAACAAATTAAAGATCCACATCAAATGAAGTACAACGATTGGTTCCACTGACATTTACATTAACTATGCCTAAAACTGTTACTCATGCCAACCAAGCCAGAAGCTTAGACGCCCAGTACAGCCCTGCACTCTGATTCCCAATGCTCCTTTATCTGCTTAAGCCTCTCCTCCCTCTCCGCCTGGAGTCTTTCTTCCCAGTATTCTTGACACCTTCGAAACGCATGTATGTAAATCAGAATAGTTTATGAAGATGATAAAATGATGCATTTTAAAAGTCATCAAGATGACTGAAAATTTTAATATAATGATGCTACCACACCTTCGCCCTAACAGAATGTTTAATTCTTCCAAGTGGATAGCACCTTCATAAACTCCACTCTGCAATCAACCAAAACAAGAGTCCATCAATACATATTTTATTGGCTTATTGATCAATGCATGAGAATGACAAAAATCCTACGATATTTCTCGTGTCATGAACAGGTATGGTTAGAACCCAAAACACTAAAGGGTGAAATGGCTGGGTTATTAATGAATCTAATGTGGGTGTGTTTGAAGCATTGGAAGTCGGAGAGGTCACCGTATGATAGGTGAGGATATGTTATATTAACCTACCTCTCGGCAGAGAGGACATTTTGCTTTAGGATTTGCTTCTTTGAGTCCACCAACAATGGTGACTGATGCAGCTGAGCAAGCGCACATGTAGCAGAATAGGTGGCCACAGGTAAGAGAAACTGGATCAAATACTGTGTCCTATTGCACAAGAGCCAAATAAGATCGTCAGTTATAAATCAAATCGATGGACTGCATCCATGATCGGATCAATGCATAGAATATGAGCAGGCAAGTGAAACCCAGTAACTTACCAAGCATATAGAACAAGTCAAGTCGATATCAAGTTTGATAGAATCAAAGAGCTCACAGGTAATTGATGGTTTTCCATCCTTGAATGTAAGAGAACATCCATCAAACAACACAGCTGCGTGCCTGGACTGGGGCTTGGTTTCCCTTAAATTGATGTGCAAGGCCATCAGCTCACAAAACAAAGGACTCTGAAGAATTTCCATATGCATACTCTGGACTTGAGACTTGAACAATTGGCCCTGCTTCGAATAATGAACCTGCGGTCACATTTGTAGTGTCAGTGCCTGTCAAACAGCAATAGTCATTATTTCTTCTTGGTTTTCAAGACTGAGAAATGAGAATACTTTCAAGTTTTATCTCGTTAAGCAGGGAAAGACACACCTTGTCGTATTTCTTGAGTATTTTTCGAATAGCAACAGCATTGATCAGTGCATAGGTAACCAGATCTTTGCCTTCTTGGATGAGAACGATGTGGTTTCCTCGCAATTTTCTTTTGATCCAAAACAAGTACTTTCTGAAGCCAGAAGCAAGATGTAACTGTAATAATTTCTGCGCTCGCCGATTAAAGCAGCCTACTATTTCTGACATTTCATTGAGAAGTGAAGGGAAGAAAGTCCCATCGCACACTGCATAATTAATTATATGGAATTAGCTGGAAGCTACTTGATCAGACATGAAACATTGAAGCATAAATCTCTCACCATCACCCTTTAAAAATATGACCTATGCCGTAAAATAATTCGGAATTGATTGAAAAATCCACTGGAGTTCATATGTAGAGTATACGAAAAATTATGCATTCAAGAGCAACGAGCAGAGAAAAGGGTATATTCATTGAGAATACTCATCTATCGAACTCGGTCACATAACTGTGAAGGGATAGGAGGAAGACCTTGGCGAGGACAAATGGACAGGAGAAAACCATTTGTCATTTTGGTTATTATAGAAACACCCATTAGGAAAATCATCCGTCGGTTTTCTTAGAAACATCAGACAGTCCTTAACATCTACGAATAAATTCCAGGAAAGATGCAGTAGCGCTAGAAACCAAGAGATCAAAGCGATCGAGATACAGATGATTTTTTTTTTTTTTGGTTTTTTTTTTGGGGGGGGGGGTGAAGACGAGATTTTGATTACCTGGGCAATGATCGGGGCATGTTCGGACGGTGTGTGCGTGGGCTTCGTCGATGAGGGCATTCTGATTCTGGGGTTGATGATAGTCTACTCTGCATTTCTTCAAGATCTTCTTGAGCTTCTTGAAGCCAACCACAGGCAGTTTCTTCTCCTGCCCTTGCATGTACTCCTGGTACGTCTTGCAAAACTTCATCTTTTCTCAGAAGCATCAATCCCCTAACCCTTTGGGTTCCTTTGAAAAAAACCTAGGATGGAAAAGGAGATGCGGGAACACGCAAATTAATCTGAATGAGAATGAGAATGCGATTCGATTTTATGACTTGTATTGAGGGTAGAAGAAGCTCTTGCACCCCTTTCTTTGTTTTTTGAATTGGATGGAGTTTATAAGGGCTTGACGCGTGCGAAATTGTAGAGGATAGAGATGGGAGTGACGTATTCGTCGAGCCTGTGTGAACAGGTCAAATTATCGTCCGCTTCCCATTAAAACTCAAGTCATTCACCACGGCCGATTCGCGGACGTGCGCATAAAGAGATATAGAAAATATCAATATTTTGTAGCCAAACGTTCCCCGAAGATTACTGTCTTACCAATTTCTGCATCGATTTGGTTATATTACCAGCAAAAATCTATCCACTGAATATATTAGTGTGAAGGCCAGATTAACCGGAGTAAATATACGGCAACGATTTCCTTTCAATTACCTTTATTTATTTTTT
>QFDD01120217.1:0-21020 GCA_006871305.1 Vachellia collinsii
TTATTCTTTCAGTTTGGTTGAAGTTACATGTGTGAATGCATATGCAATTTTTAAAAAATCAGTGTAGATAATTACGGTGGCTAACAATCCCTATGGAAAAAAAAAAACCTCTTTTTTTTTTTTTTACTTATTGGTCTTCTTGCTTTTGCTTGGACACAGTTCACAGTGCTGGGGCGATTGGTGGATCATTATGGAGTAAATCATTAAATGAGCTACCTAATAAAACTTGTTAATCAACGTGATCTAGAATATACTAAGAACTTTGTTGTACTTGTGGGTTACTTAACTGCAGTGAATAATCCAGCTGGCTGATGATAAATGGAGCAAAATGTCTATTAGTCTCAGGGTTTTGTCACATTGGACTTGGGCTTAGCCCAATCTACTTTATGAATACTAGCCTGTGAGCCCTTCCTTTGGTTTTGTCAACTTGATATTGGGCCGAACCTTATAAGAAATTTAAAAAAGAAAAAAGGTTTTCTATGACTTATAAAATACTACCCCTCCCGTTTTTAATATAAGAACCAATTGATTTTTGTTATTGAGATTAAGAAAACTAAATACACTACTTAAAAGTATTTATTTTTATATTTATAATTAGTTTATATATCAGTTTATAAATAAGATAAATTAGTTCAGAGAAAAACGATTAATATAAATAACCTTAAAAATGTATTTAGCTTTCATAATATTTCCAATAAAAACCAACTAGGTAGTATGAATGATATGGCAAGTTTCATGTAGATTTGATTATCCGTGTGTAATATATTGATTGTGATTTGTTAATCCAGAGGAATTAATCCCTCCCTTTTTTTTAATAAGGCATAATGATATTTATATATGAGAGAGTACATTGCAGACTAGCTATAAACAATATGATAGGGGAAGAGATTTAAAGCTTATCAAATGCAGAAACATGGATGAATGATTTGAGCATGATATTCAAATCCCTCTTAATGACATTGTTTGATGAAGCGAAAAAACTGAGTGGGATTGATTTATTGATGCAGATATAAGTTTCAAATTGTTTCTAAAGGAAACCAGTGAGATCTCTTCTATTATAGATGAGGCTTGTGGAAGTATGGCAGTGCAAAAGAATTAAGTGGATAATCATAATTACTCTTAAGGCTTTATTGGAAGGGCAAAAAAAAATATAAATTAATGGAACAAGTGTCGATATTACAACGATATCTTCATAAAGGCTTTTTTTTTTTTTTTTTTTTGGGGTACTTGAAGGGTTTTACAGCAGCAAGGGGAGAAGGAAAGCCATGGAGTGGAAAGCAACGTGAAAGGGAAGCGTTTCAATCATCACCTGCAAGTAACCCAGCCTCCAATCAGTAAGCATCAATTCCTTCACAAATGTGACCCTTTTATTATAATAGCTGACATTTAATATAAGAATCAACTGATTTTTTTTCTAAAATTAATGAAGTTTATTAACTAATATATTTATCATTTTTTTTAAAATTAATTTCTCTAAATACATATAAATATTTTAAAATTTATGATATAATTAAGTAATTTATTTACTCGGAGATACGATACTTCTTTTAAAGTTTGTCTGCCTTATTTAAGTAATTCGATAGTATATTAAAATAGGTCACACATATATACAACTATACAAGTTAAAAGAGGTGGTAAAATCAAAATGCATATGCTTATAAAAAATGGAGAAAGTATCAAATTTACAAACTTGTCATTATTAATTTGTGGTAAATGGCTTAAGTTTAAAAGTATCAGATCGCATCAACTTTTATCAATTATTTTTTTGCCAGCGACTTTTATTAATTATTAATAAGTATTCAATTATCAATATTTTAAGTAATTATATAATAAAATACTAAATCTCATATTTAATAACTATTGCCATATGCTTATCCGAGTGAGTACAATTATCATTATGCACTCGAAATGAATAAACATGCCCGTGGCGGGAAAAAAAGTTCCCGTGGTGTATTTCAATTCCAAACATAAATAAAGAGAAAGAGAAGAATAAACCAACCGTTGGTTGATCGGCGGAGGTTGGAGTTGGCCGTATGGTGGCGGAGTCAACTTCGCCCGTCGGCAGAGGAACGGCAGGGTTGCTGTTAATAAACGGTATGCCGCTACCTCCTTTACCCGTCGAAGGTGTCGGCGATTCCGGCTCGAATGGCCAGGGAAATGTACGCGACGGTGACGCATCCGCACCGGAGGAAGGAGCTGGAGCTTCTGTCGGAGAAATATCCGGCGACACCGCCGATTCTTGCGGCGGCAGTGCTGAGTAAAGAGCAAATGCAGAAACACACACGCATGAGAGAAAAGAAAAGGCAGAGCAGTGTTTATGAATGAAAGTGCATTATAGTGGGGCTATTTGCTGAGTACTCACCAATGGAATCTCCAATATAAACAATGGGATTCCTCCACAGGGAAGCTCCGTCAACTGGAACTGTGGAGGCAGCAGAAGCCTGGAAGATACAAGTAAGAACAAAGAAGATAATGATGGGAGCAACAGACATTGATATTTGTACAGGCAAGAAACTCATTTGTGGGAGATGGAGGGAGAGATGGAGAAGAGGCTTTGAATTAGGGCTTGGGAAGGGAGATGAGCTATGTAATTGTAATGATGGGGCGTCAAAATAGAAAAAGGTATTGGGATGTGTGTTTGTGGGGTGGGATAGGGTGTGGGGGGAGAAGGAGACTGATATTGTCAGGAGGGTGAGGCTTTTGAGAGAAAAAGAGTGCTTGAACAAGCGCCAGTCATGGCCTCATCATATGCCTTTGCTCAACAATCAAGATGCTCTACCGTACGTGCTTACACAGTAAAAGGCAGGCACTTTCTTTTACATGTATAAATATATAAATTTATATGAGTTGAATCATAACTCAAAATATACATGCAATTTTAAAAAGTGTTTGCAGATTATTCATAAAAAAACTTTCACATCAATAACAGTATTTGAAGTTTCTACTTTGTTGATCAATGAAATCAAATTCTGCATTAAAATAAACATGTGTGTGATGAAATTACGTTCGTAAAAGTTGAAATAAAACTTATTTCACATACTTATCTTATAAATTGTAAATCATATTAGAAAAATAGTTTTCACACAGTATCTTTCCAGTTTTACCCTCAACTTCCCAAGTCCCACAAGCCAA
Source organism: Vachellia collinsii (assembly GCA_006871305.1). Lineage (NCBI taxonomy): Eukaryota > Viridiplantae > Streptophyta > Magnoliopsida > Fabales > Fabaceae > Vachellia > Vachellia collinsii. Next base: position 3,133 of record QFDD01120217.1, read on the forward strand.
CTGAGTTGATTTGAATTTTAAGGGAGGCTGTCTCAATTTGCGTGAATTGATTTTGGATTAGTTCAAGTTGAATGAAAAATGTCGACTAAAAGAAGCTAAATTCTGATGATGATTAGTACAGTTCCTTGGGCCATCTGTAGATAAAGTTATGTATTCGACCGAGATGCTTTTTAAAAATCTAGATGGTAGGAAACATGATATGATGTATTAATGATAGGCTTTAACACTATAGATATCAGTATGAATATTAATATTGATCAATTTCAATTTTTAAAACATATGGTACAATATTTTCTTACTGTAAGTCAGTACATATCAAGAAGAAGCTGATCCATTAAAAAAAGTGCAGCATATCGTACGCCTCATGCAAAGCATGAGCTTTAAAGAAAAACCTTTACAAAAAAAAAATTAATGGAAAATTGGGGGAATGAGAATCACTTAAGTGGTTCCCTGTAATTCTGCATAGAATAGTAATAATAGCAGTAGTAATAGTAATAATAATTGTATGGAAGCAAAATGCCATTCAAGGCCTCACGTAAAAGGAAAAAGGGTACTAAGTTATTTTTTTAAAAGGAAATTACTATTAAATAATACCGGAGATATAAAGATATTGCACATATCAAATTGCACAAGCCAGAACATATGCAAGAGAGAAATTAAATATCACAAATTGCATACTATAGAAAAGGATTCATTTTCCGTTGATTATGCCAACGGGTGCCTAAGATGGTGCTATAGAAGATACTGAATAGCACAATATACCTGTTTGAAAGCACTGAATATGGAATTTCAAAAACTCCCTCTGCTTCTCCCATATTCTAATATTCCTTATCATTAATATATGACCCATTTGTAGTTCAATTTCTTCAATAAATAGGGTCACACGTTAAAGATTGAAGGAGTATGCTACAATATATTATCTATTCCCATTAATTTCCATAAAGTAAATCAATAAATAACTGGGTCTTGCTGTGCTAAGAATAGTTGGGTGATTCCGTGGGTTAAACACGTTCGTTGGATGATTAAACCTGTCTTCTCCATGGAAACAATATCAATCACTGACATGCCATAACTATAAGAATCAGGAGTAAGAGGAAGATTATAATGTGACAAACAATATTTGCATTATGAAGATCTCATACAGTTTACAAGTTCTGCTTAACAAAACCTGTGATACAAGAGCAAAATCCAGGTTAACCTTTACCACATCTTCCTCCTTAATCATAAGGAATTTGTATATATGCGGCATCACATACAAAAGGAATATCGGCATACATCCCAGCAAGAGCACACCGTATACACTCCAACACTGTAAACAGATAGGCAAAAGCTACAGCTGTCCAGAAATGCATTCCTAGTTTACCCCAGTAGATTGCTAGAGGCATCCAACGGCTCACCGACCCTATCACCTGAAGTGAAATCTCCAATAACATTCCCATCACAACATGGAATCTGAAGAAGTGAGGCCACTCTTTTCTCCTCACAACTCCAAGATATGCAACAAAGAAGTAAGCCATGAGAAACCAGGGCGGCAGGCTCCCAATCGCCATAAGGAAAGGGTATGTCATGAATTCAAAGTTTTCCAGAAAGGGATGTAGATGGTATGCTGTCTCAGCATACATCCATGTCTCATGGAGAGGCATAAGGTATGGGAGGCATGCTAAAGTCCTCCACCACCATCTTGGCTTTTTTGTCATGGCTGGATAACGGAAGCCCTGTGGGACATCCTTTGACGCTCGAGGAACCATACAAGACCTTTTTTGCTTAGATGGCAGGGGCATTCTGGGATGCAGAAGACAGAGACTTTCATCCCCAGTTAAATGTAAGCTTGATGCAGCAGAGATGTTTGAGGATGGCATTCCTGCGAGGGGGGAATTTAAAATGAAATAAAAAAATTATCAATCACAATTATTGCAAAGATTGTGTAGAGTAGACAGGCGCCTGACTTAGAACATCCTCAATTGCATATTTACACCCAAAATCAAAGGATATTTGACGCTACAACTGTGAAACGTAAGCGGCTCTTACACTCACTCATTAAGAACATTTTTTCCCCAAATATCACTCGAAGAAGCTCATTATCATTATGTAAAATAAAATACAGAAATATTCTCACCAAATAGCAAGCAAAGAACAATAACAGTGTAGATGTATGAGCTCAATAGTTCCTATCATATTAAATAACAAGACTTGCAGTTAACAAACAAATTAAGCACGCCATATACCTTTTTGAAACCAGGACTCACGCCCAAAATTAGGCCTCAAGGAACACTGGATGCTTGAGGCAGAAGCCATGGCTGGCATTAGAGAACTGCCAGAGAACAAAGGCCTATAAGGTAGTGTGGGCCTGCAGACCCTCGATGAACATTGGGTCATTGGGAAGCTATTTCGTATCATGGTTAAACACCTGGTTGAAGATCATCATCACAAAACAGGCATTCATTAGTAAACAGGGGAAGGAAAACAAAATAAATTGGAGTATGAACAGAATAGTCATAAAAAATCAGCAAGTAACCAATCCAACATGCTGTCATCGTATAAAGGATTTTCGTAATCGGATTAGTTTCCTTAAAAAAGGTAGAGAATGTCCATTCATCCGAAAATCTCTTATGCAAATATATATCTCATGATCTTCAAAAGCCTCAGATTTTGAATTTTCTAATTCTAACATATATAAACCTACACTTAACATCTGGACCCAAAAGAAACAAGTAACACAGAAACAAACAACCAGAGCGAAAGCAAGACCAATACGCAGGAATAGGCTAGAAGAACACAGACTGTTCATCAGAACAATGAAAGATGAAACATAAACTAAGGTGAACACAAACAAGGAGCACCACAAAGAAGCAGGAATCCATAGAAGTACAACGAACCAGGAACCAAGAGGCACAATTACAGAAGCAGGAAGCAGAACCATGACGGTGAACCAGGAAGATCACATCAAAAAGAGAATTCATGGAAACTCGAGGACACAGGAGCCAACAAAAGCAAGCACAGCAGTCGAGAGTTGTAGATTGAGACCAGCCAAGTATGTTTTTTCTAAGCACCCAGTATAAAAATTTAGAAAAGGGAAAGCGCAATTGAGAGATATGGAGATCTTCACACACCTAGCACCTAGGACGTATGCCGCTATGTTTCGAGAATGCCACAGCTAACTAATTACCAAGCACAGCCCCAAGTCAACTCAGCAGATAGGAATGTAAGAAAACCAACCTCGGTTTCGACTAGAGATTTGGGAGGGGGGGGTACCTTGCCTCGTGGGAGAGGAGAACGGCGGCTACGGCGAAGAACGGCGAGTGGGAAAGCGAAATGGAGGTAAAAATCGCAAGAAAAGGTGGGTTATCCGCCTTCCGCAGTCCGCCCCAGCATTCCACTTCATTTCGAACCCATGCCTCCTTTCTCCTTCCTTACTCTATATTTTAAGGGCAGAGATTTAAGAAATTTTTTATCCCAATGAAAATGATAATAACTCCCACCATTGAATTTTTTATATTAATATACCATTTTATTTTTTTATTTATTGTTGCATTAACTTTATTCTTATAAAATATTATATATATTAAATAAGAATAAAATTAAAAAATTATTGAATTTTAGAGTAGAATTAATGTAATTTAAAATTTTTATTAATTCGTATGAAACATATTGAAAATGATTTATAATCAAGATTAAAAAAAAACATCTCTTTTATATTTTGTCGATTCATTTTCATTCGTCTTTGCTACCATTCATTCAAGACGGATGTAAAATGATATAAATAAGATGTTCACAAACTACATGTAGTTAAAACACCTATAAATAAACTATTACCATGATCTAAATGCAAAATCATCTTTATAGTGTAATTTACACTACGCCAAAAGATGGTCAAAAGAAAACTCATGAAAATAAGTTAACGTAAAATTTTTAATACCATTGAGACAAAAATTGTGAAGTAAAGCAAGTATCTCCTATTAAGGAAATGTAAGTGAATCGATGAGAGAACTGAGTCAGAGTTCATATAAAACATTTCTTGATACCATTTTACTCTATCATACCGCAACCATGAATATAACATAATGAACCTTTTAAAACTTGCTTATTAGGTGGTTCATGGTATGAGGATGTTAATAGAGTAGTTAACTCGTTCATTTGCTTTAGAAAAAAAAAAAAAGTTACGAAGAAAGAAAGTGGCAATGGTTAAATAGTGGATGCAACTTATGTGTGTGCGTAACCTAAGGTACAGGAATCTAGACCGGTGATTGAATTGAATAAAGCAGTGGGTTAAGGGTCAATAGATCAGATCGGAATCAAACAGAGGATTAGATCAATGAGAAATCAAAAAAATTAAAAAATAAATAAATTTCATAACACATTAAAACAATCAAATTATCTAAAATTAAAAATTTCAAAAACTAAGTAATAAATTCCATTACTAGTAAAGTAAAATTACCAAACTAATCATATGCTTATTACTTATCTATTATCCAATATTATTTCCAATTTCAAAATATTTATCATAACAAAATATCAAAATACATATGGTAAGGGGTTCAGATTTTTTATTTTAACTTTCAGATTTAAAATTTGAAATTTTGAAAAATTTCATATGTTTTTTAAATAATTAAAAAGATATGAGCAACTACAGATGCGACGGTGGATTTGTGTGGGGAACGACTTCTATTTCTTATTCTTTTTAACTTTCAAATTTAAAATTTTAAAAAAATTCATCCATTTTTGTTTTTTAAAATAAAAGTTAAAAGTTTACAAAGGAAAGCTAACCCGATTGATTAGTTTGACTTAACCAGGAGTCATTCAACAACTTAAGGCTAGATCGCTAGTTTTCAATTTGACCCGTTGATTCAATCCAAATTCCTGAACATTGGTGTAACCCAACTTTTCACTCTCCCGCACCCACTGGCCAGCCATGAGGATTTTCTTCTTTTTCTCATTTGCCCTGCCCCTCATACTCTCTAAGAAATGGAGAAATGGGTGTGAGTACTAAAAAAAAATCTCAATAATAAATTAACAAAATAAATCTGCTATCATTTTTAACATTAAAATTTATTATTATATATTATCTTCTTGTTCAAATTTTTAGCGATTACATATTCTCTGACTGCTTACTAGTAATTCTCGCTTGTATTTGTTTTTCGATGTTTGTAGTAGGTCTTAGTGTTTTCTTTGTATCTTACTTACTCCGGTGAGTTTTCTTGTTAGTTGGTATTTTTAAGTGTTTTTTTTTTCTGGCTCTGGGTGTGCGGAATACCTAATTTCTTTTATATTGATGGAGTTAACTCTTTTGGGGGAAAAAATTTACGGATGAGTTTTATAAAATATGATCAATATAAACTGTTAACAAATTTAATATTATATAAGTTGATAAATGGTAGTATAAACTATAAAGGGAAGGGTTGGGCTCGCAGTTAAAATTTTTGTTGTTTTCAATTTTATTGTCCAAATAATAACAAAGTTTAAAATATAATATTTGTTGCTTATATTTTCACTACAACGTGATAAATTGTTGTTGACATTCTTAGCCGATACAAGAATACAAAAAATTCTGAAATAAAATATATCACTTAACTTTCTTATATGTATCAGATAATAAATTCTAAAAATAATTTATGTAAATATCATATAAATAACAAATTATGCACTCGGAAAAAAGCTAGTTATATGAACTATAAAGTATAAACGACGGGAGACGAATCATTTCAGTGTTCCATGTGAAGTCGAGGATAGTAGCCTAGTAGATGAGATTCTCTTCCTAGATTGATCCAGATATAAGCCTTAGAAAATACTTCGCGAGATTTCCTCGTGCCAAGATTCGAACTTTCTTAAATAGCAGACTTTTCTCCTAGACTCTGTGATCCCTTGCTCGATACCATAGGGTTCTGTTTTATACTTTTATACATTTATATTACGATTTCGATGTTTTTTTTTTTTTTTTTGTGGCCATGAGAAGGTTTTTTTTATTTGTTAAATCATAAGCTTCTGACGGTGACGAGGAGCTTCATTGTCTAAAACAACCTGCCTCTCGAAACCCAATTCAGTTTTCCCCATAAAAACGTTCTGTTTGATCTCATTCTTCTTTCATAAACGAATATAAAACGTAGCATGATTGCGTATGACGGGTGAATAAGGTGATTTTATGTGATTTCTGCATCCTCTGCGCAATTTCTGTTACCTTTCTTCTTTGTGATTCTGGAATTTCTCTGCTTTATTTGAAACTGAAACTAACAGTTAAGTGCTGCTCCATTCTTAAACTGGATCGTGATTTAATCAACCCACGTTTTAAACGAATTGCTCAACAAACTTTCTTCATGTTTGAATGACTGTTGGGTGGACTAATTAGTCTATCATGTTTGGTGCTCAGGAATTCAACTATCAAAGCTCGGTCTTGGACTCTGACTAGCATGCCACGTGCTTGAGTGCTTGGGCATGTGAGCGGAGTGTTTACGGCGTTAACATAATAGAAGAAACCAAAGTGCTGAACTCCTTCCGATGAGCTTGGCTCGGTTGGTCTGAATGCTTAATGCTATGGTACAGCTGAGATTGTTGCGATGGTATTATAGTTGAATACTCAGGATTTGTTTGTGTCTCAAAAAATTTTTAGACTCGAAAGAATTATGGGCTGAAAATAGGAGAAGGTATGGCCACACAACAAAAGAAGGAACATATCAGGAAATTGGATAGCAGGTCTAACGAGGAAACATCTGCTTCATCTTCATCTCCATCTTCGTTTAAGGGGGCAGAGCATTCGAAGGTAACTTTTGGTCAGAAGGCAGCGGAAGGTCGTCCGTCATCTCGAGGTAAGTCACCCAAAAATGAAGAAGAAGCTTCCAAATTAATTTCACATCATTCTCATTCTCCATTATACCCTTTTGGACCTTAACTTCATTCATTTTAATATAAATGAGTCTGATGTCTGCTCCCTAGTCCTGGTTGAGTGAAAGCTGTTGGGTTTTTTTTTCTCGTTGACATTTTGAAATACATTGGACAATCGTTTATACTTTGACTCTATTATAATTTGAAGGTTTGGACCACTGCATCACGGCACCTGCTGGGACTGCAAGGAGCAGGCTTCTTGCTGAACAAGACATTGTGTTTTATAGATCTGTGACAGAAAAGAGGGACTCTCCTAGGAAGGATCTAATGTTGGACAGGCTGTCAGAGCGTGAGAAGGTTGTTACTGATGTCATTACATGCACATGATGTTGAATATCAAACTTGTGCCAGTGCATTTTTACTCTAATTTGTGTGAGTTATAATTAAAATTAGATATTAGTATTTGTTTATACGTTACACTATATATGTTTTGGATGATGCATGGCTGCAACAGTTCTACTTTTGCATATATTTATTTGGTAGAAAAAGAAACTTAATTATAACTTCTGCATTTATATGTTCAACACATTCAGGTCCTCTTTTTATGCTTTTGTTTTGATGTTGAGGATTTGAGGTGTGAATTTATGGTTTATGCTTTAGAATTTCGATATTAGTAGGTTGGCCACAACAATTTCTGTTTTTTTTTGGCTTCTCAGCAAAAGTTGATCGTCGAACTAGTGAAGATACAAAATGATGGGACTGTTGAAGTTGATCTAGGAAGAAGTTCACCTGTTGCTTCAGAATTGTTAGAGCTTAAATCTTTTGAAGAGTTAGCGACAAGTGGAAGTTTTATTTCTGAATCCAATAAACCAGTTCCAAGGTTGCACATTGTCATACTTGTGGTTGGAACTAGAGGAGATGTACAACCTTTTCTGGCCATTGCAAAGAGGCTTCAGGCATGTTTATATATTTTTGTCTGATTAATCAGGTTGCAAATAAGGATTGCATTATCAAATCATTGCGATTATGGTCAGTGGTTACTTTGCATGTTTTGTGGGCAATCTTTTGTCAATTTTTTCCATTTACATGTTGATGATGGTGCCTGTATGATTAATTAATCCTTTAATATGTCAATGGCTTGATTACTTCTACCTCAACAGCATAGCAGAAATTACAAATGTCTGATTCATCTAAGAGCATCACATTGTTGTCATGATAGTTGCACAACTGATCTATTTAAGAGCATGCCAGTGCTTGATTTTCCATTTACTCAGGGATTCTACATCTCAATGTTTGCTTGGTTGGATTTATTCTTCCTTGATGTTAAAGATGATCTAATTTCTACTTTCAGGATTATGGTCATCATGTAAGGTTGGCAACTCATGCTAATTTTAACACATTTGTTAAGTCAGCTGGTGTAGATTTCTATCCTTTGGGCGGTGACCCTCGAGTTCTGGCAGGATGTAAGAGGTCCCAAATCCATACTTCAATATATAATTAATACCTCTTGATGCGATTTACTGGAACTTTGTATTGATTTGGTTTTGATAGTGCATGGTGGTGTCCTGCAAATCCATATACCCTGCATAGCGGGATAAGGTTTTATTTGTTGTTGTCTGTATTAATTTGGCTAGAAGACCCACTTTTGACTCCTTTTCTTTGAGATACGCATTCCATTTGATTTACAGCAACCATGGCATTATGAAGATATAATACATTTGACTCCTTTTCTGCAAAAGCGGCCTTGAAGATATTGTTCACTAATTTTTCTATAAGCAATAGAAATAATATTTGTCTTGGTATTTATAACATCACTGTTATAATGACGAATCATCCAGTTCAAGCATCAACAATTATCTTTTGATTATTCTTGGTGGCCTATGGCTGCACTGCCTGCACAATTCAAAATAGAGGTTGCTGAACTATATATGCAATGATCTAAGCTGAAAAATCCTTCCTATTCAATTAAACTTTAGTTATGATATATTTGAAGATTTTTATCCCTGGATCTATGTGGAATCATTAATGTTAAGTCATTACGTAGTTAACATTAGATGTCACTCAAAAACATTGTCAGTTCATTCTGTTCTGAATTTTCTGATGGCTTAAGACTTGTATGATATGCCTACAACATAAAAGAAGGTAAAATTGGCAATGACTGTTATCCCTCTCTCTCTCTGATTGAGCGTGGTTGATGGTGCATCTCTGCTCTAGCTGTTAATCTGTTTACCTATTCACTGTGTTTCTTTATCAATATACAAAATGGGTTGTTTCACTTGTAGATATGGCCAGAAATAAAGGTTTAATTCCTTCTAATCCGTCAGAGATATCAATTCAAAGAAAGCAAATCAAGGCCATTATTGATTCCCTTCTTCCAGCGTGCACAGCTCCTGATTTGGAAACAGGTTTTCCTTTTAGATCTCAGGCTATTATCGCCAACCCTCCTGCATGTGGTGAGTGGTTACAGCTTACAAAATGAATGTATTGTCTACTTTATTTTCTACCTGGTTTATGATTTATATATATTTCAGGTTTTATCATAAATATTTCTTTTAACCTAACGTGCTGATTGTATTATATGCTCTGTAAGTATGCTGTTCTGTGATTCTATCTTTTAGCTTTGACAGATAAGTTCTCTATTTGATATGTTTACCTGTAGAACTTAGTTTTGCTACCTTGATGGTAGAAATAAAAATAATTTTGCTACTCTGATGGTAGAAATAAAAATTTATCTCATGGCCATTCATTAGTAACTACATTTCCTCTTGTAGCCGCTATATTTAGCAAACCATTTCAAACTTCAAAGTGTTTGAGACAAGCTCCTTGACTACTGGTCAAAGATTGAATCTTTTGGAAGTGGCATGATAGCGTGTGTGAGATAATTAGCTTATTCTGAAATGCATGTATTGTAGTTGAGCTGCATTACTTTTTGTTTCACTTTATTGTCAATTCAACAAAGTATATTTGCTTATTTGACAGTTTCTAGTGCACTGCTTTCTCAAATAATTAATACACTTATATATTCTTCTGCGGATTGCAGGACATGTGCATGTTGCTGAAGCCCTTGGGGTGCCCCTTCACATATTTTTCACAATGCCTTGGACGTGAGTTTAAGTGTTCAGAACCCTTGAGTAAAAATTTTGACATTCTATTATTTTTTATATGAAATGTATAGGTTCCATAGGAAGATTTAAACAGCATTCTAGTTCTTCATTACATTCAGAATGTGGGTGCCATGTAATAATTTTAAATAATAATAATAACTGTAGTTTCAAATATACAGGTAAATAAAATATTTTCCCGCAGAGTTACTTACCCATTCTCTAGTCGTGAAATACGTTGCATGCTGATTTCAAGGACTACAGAATGAATTTGTTAACATGGAAAAACTTAACGTTTCCAATAATTACTATATCTCTGCTTTTATTTAGATTGCAAAGGCAACACAATGGGGCGTATTCTATGGTTTTGATTGATGTTTTGGAAATTATGAATAATATAAGTGGAAGATGATACTGATCTTTCCTATGTTTTGTTTAACATATTCTGACTATAAGGGAATTATAATTATCATACTAATTATTGGGAAGTGCGATCAAATTACTTTTCTCCTTGTCTGCAGCATTAATGGCTTAAGGGTGATGAAGAGGATGGGGAAAGAAGGAGAGAGACTTGACATCTGAACTCCTGCCTTTCTTATTCTTTGACCCCTCCCAACTAACGAAAGTCTTCTTAGTTAGGTCCTACCTGATATTAACAATCAAAAACTATTTTGATGCTGGTATCATTGTGCAATACATGTACTCATCAAATCCCTAGAATTTAGTTTTTCACATTTCAGTCTTGGCCTCAAAATATTATTGCCGTGTTTGTCATAGATTGAGAATCATGGACCACGGAGAAATTCTAAAATAAACTCCATAATATGATAAAAAGATTGAATCTCGGATAAATTGTAGACTTTGTGTACAAAACTTGCACCAAAACTTAGACTAAAGAAGTTTTAAGAATCGAGGATAAAATTCTATCTATTATGTGATGAGATTAAAGCTTCCGTACAAATACAGCTGTTCTGAAATCTGAAATAGAAAATTTTTTATTATGTCATAGATTTGTCCATGTAACATGAACCGTTATTCTTTCATAGTGCATGCATTGTTTATGTATACATTGGCTACTCAATTTTCCTTATTTCTCTATTTCAATTCTTTATGATTATATTTCTTACATATTTTGGAATAGACAGGCCAACAAATGAGTTCCCTCAACCTTTGGCACGTGTTCCTCAAAGTGCTGCTTATTGGGTAAAGTAGTGTTCTTTGGTCTGAGTGCAACAATTTCATGAATGAAGTGCAAGATTACTTCTATCCTTTACTCTTTTTAAATATTTTGCGCTTCTTCCAGCTATCCTATGTCATTGTGGACCTAATGATATGGTGGGGGATTAGAGGAATCATCAATGACTTCAGGAAAAAGAAATTGAAGCTTGCTCCTATTGCATACTTCAGCATGTACCGTGGATCAATATCTCATTTGCCAACTGGCTATATGTGGAGTCCTCATCTTGTTCCAAAGCCAAGTGGTATGGACAAAGATGTAAAGAATAGCTACATAGTCTTCTGTGGTCCCATAATATAAATTTTTATAAGGTTTTATCAAGGAAGAGCTATGGCTTTGCCTTGGTTTGAACTAGATTCTACATCTCCTTGCAACTCAGCATTAAGTATGACTCGGAAGAGAAGTTTTTTGCTGCTCATAATATCAGTACCTTGAAATGCTTGGCAGACACGGTTTGCTTAATCTTTCTCTGGGGCTAACAAGAATTATGAACTTTTCAGATTGGGGCCCTTTAGTTGATGTTGTTGGTTATTGTTTCTTAAACCTTGGATCAAAGTATCAGCCTCGGGAAGATTTTGTCCAATGGATTCAGAAAGGATCGAAACCTTTATATTTCGGATTTGGGAGCATGGTACGGTTATTTTTCTTAACTATGAAATCTAATTACATTCCATAAGGATATTACAGCCATATATTGGCTGGACTACATACTTCTTGCTTAGTCGATTCTGCTTGTATTTACATCAAGTAGGATGAGATTTGGCATTCTGTTGTTTGCATGTGACTTGCATTCTTGCTTTTAAAAACTTGTATTTGTCTGAGAATGTGGTTCAACTCTCTTATAGATGTAAGCTAGCAAGAACACTATTTGTTCTAGTATGGATGTCACTCCCATGAAAAATGACAGACGATTAAAAAAACATATAAAAGCACAAAACACAAATAAAAAGAGTCAACAAGTACAAAGACCATGGCAGTTGCAATCTCCGTATCATGACTGTAAACCGCTCATATTGGTTTTCACGTTTCGTAATAAATGGTATATTTTACTTCCTAGCCTCTTGAAGATTCCAAAACAACGACTGATGTTATATTGGAGGCACTAAAGGATACAGGGCAGCGAGGAATTATTGACAAGGGCTGGGGAAATCTAGGGAATCGTAAGTATTTCACTTCATTTTGAATCCATATCTGTTTTCTAAATAGCCCGTTCTGTTGATCACAGACACACACGCTCATATTATACATATTATAATTCATTTGTCTTCCTGTTTAATGTTCTATCGTTTATTTGTATCTTAATTTACTTTTATTTGATTTGTTAATTTTAGCTCTTTTGAAGTTTTGAGATTTTAAAAGTATGCATTGTGGATTCATTGCAGTATAGCTTTGATATTTAGATGTCTGTTATGTCATGCTCATTTTATGCCGTTTTCAATTTAATTAACGGAGGTCTGGCTCCATTTGCTGGTTCAGATAGGATTTCTTAAGCACAAGAATTTTAATTTCCATATGCTTGTTTGATATACGTGCATTCCACATTTCCATGTTTTGGCTTCATAGTATGACAAAGTGAATACTTTCCACCATTTTAAAATAAACTGTTTCTACCCCTAATTTTACAAGTAAAAAAAATAATGATTAAAACAAGCAGCCAATCGCAAGTAACCAGGAGATTAAATTTTTAGTGTATATTGAGAAAAGATCATTGTCCATTCAATCTAATAATCTTCCTATCTCATTTCAGCTTGTAACTTGAGTCTGTCAAAACTATGGGTTGAATTTTCTGCATTCGGGCTTGACTTATTAAAGTTTTAATATGCTTTTTCATGACGTCTTTTGAATTAAAAGAGCATATTGTTTTCAGACCAAAAATTGCATGTAGTTTGTTACATGCATTTTATATAATTAACATAATTTCAGTTGCATTATGTTTTCTGATGCAGTGACCGAAGTGCCTGACCACATTTTCCTTCTGGAGGAATGTCCTCATGATTGGTTATTTCCTCAATGTTCTGCTGTGGTCAGTTTCTGTTTATGCTTTTCTTGTGTGTTATTTGAGAAAGAAAAAAAATGCTTTTTAATGTGCCAAAGGTTCCTGCTTTCTGTTGCTATTTTAACACTTTTGCTGTAATTATTTCCTGACACGAAGATCCACGTTTAAGTTGTTAATAAGCACTCACAGAACTAGATGGGAAGTAAAGACACTTAAATGGAAGATGTTTTGGCACAAACTTGCAGGTGCACCATGGTGGTGCTGGAACCACAGCTACAGGGCTAAAAGCCGGGGTAATGTTTAAGATTGCTTGAAGTTTTGCAACCCCCCCCCCGCCCCCCCAAAAAAAAAAAATCCCAGGATTCAGACTTAGAATCTTTTCACTTCTGTAATTGTTATAACTTACAGTGTCCAACAACCATAGTTCCATTCTTTGGGGATCAGTTCTTCTGGGGTGATAGAATACATCAGAAAGGTTTGGGACCAGCTCCGATTCCAATATCTGAGCTCAGTGTTGATAAATTATCAAGTGCAATAACATTTATGCTTCAGCCAGAGGTAACCCGTTTTTAACTTCGTAAATTAGTGGACAGAGTGCATTGATGCTGATATCATGTGGGATTTCAGTATCCCTCCTTATTTACTGGATTTGAATGAAAAGATTGTCATTTTAGTTTAAGACTTGATAATGAAGGCAAGCTTGAAGAATTTTGTTATTGGAGATTTGGTTAGGTTTTGGAAGCATAGACCATAAAACAATATAAAATCTGTACTATTAATGGCCTCCCATCATTTGATGCTGTTTTTTCCTGTGTCTTCTGGAGTTCAACTATATTCTAAAAAATGCTTTATATAATTAGTAAAGGCACTGATTCTGAGTTGTGACTGTCAATATGGTATTGAATCTTCAGGTGAAATCTCAGGCAATGGAAATTGCAAAGTTGATAGAGAACGAAGACGGTGTGGCGGCTGCTGTTGATGCATTTCACCGCCACCTACCTCCTGAGCTACCACTGCCAAGTCCATCTCCAGTAGAGGAGGACCATCCAAATCCTCTGCAGTGGTTTTTTCTTCAACTTGGAAAATTGTGCTGCCTACCATGTGGTGGTGCGTAGGTTTAGTGTGTTAACTTTTATATTCCATCCATTCACTAATTAGAAGGCTTCCATTTTTTTTGGGGGAACATCAGTTCAATATTCTTCTTGGTTATTCCATTCATTTCAGTTAATTCTCTTTTGGGAGGGTTTGACTACCAAATCTCTTTCTAAAAAATAACGCATGAGGTTCATAACCTAGAGAGTAGGATTAGGAAAAGGGCAATATGACCTTTGTTTTCATTAGCTCAATAATGACAGCATTTAGGAAGCTCTGTTGTATGGACAAGGCTAAGCTATCTCACCATAGAAGAATCTCAATTGCTTACAGCTGCTTGATGCCTTTGTAATTGGATTGCTTGGCTTAACTATTGGCTGAAATTTGCTTTCTTTTGTCTTCTCTTTTCTATGATTTAGCTTGGGTTTACAGAAAGGCCGGGTCTACTCTCTGTATCTCATATACGATGTATGCATTCCTTTGAACAGGACCATGAAATTTTTTTGGATAGATTCCATTATACAAAATATTAGTAGGCCAAGCTAATAATACGATTCTCTTCTGACATGCTTGCTTGTCTTCTTATGATTAACTTGGTCATCCTATTTTTCATGGACCGCATTTGATCTACCTAAGAATCTCTCTTCCTGTGGTATGAAATACTTTCAAGGCACTTTATGCCTAATGTAAGGTTGCTGCTATATAACTTGGAGGTTATGGGTTCAAATTCTGGAAACATCCTCTCCACTTATGAAAGTAAGGTTGTATATATCCATTCCTTTCCATAACCCATATAGTGGGAGTCTTATGCACTGAGTTGCCCTTACTAGTCTACCTAACACTTTTTTTTCTTAATGTTTAAATGAAAATGATCATTGGCTTAGAATAATAATATAAAACATGATCTACAGCTTCAAAGAAGACTGTAGATAATATAAAAGTCTATAATGACGATATACATGATACAATCAGGTATATAGAATTCATACATGTTTACAGTACCTCATTATAATAAAGTTATCACTTTTTGTATATTTTGATGTCTCTCCACCTTGATTCCATGTAATAGCTTATCTGATTAGGAGCAGCATAGACCCCACATTTGAAGTACAAGTCACCTGCTCCTTGATCCTTTGTTTGATACTTCTTATCTCCATTAATAAACACAGTCACAGTCCCTCCATCCACATCATGAATTAGGTTAAGCCTGAACCACTTATCATAGAGATTCTGAGCTATCAAGTCTCCATTGTAGAACCTCATATTCCCATCATATATCCTCAGTATTGCTGTGGTTTCTCCGTGGGATGCACCATGGATCTGTGCCACTGTAACCCCAGATGTTCCGTTTGGCACAAAACCATAACCTTCAAATTGCCAAACCCCAGAGTGATAATCAAGCCCCTACAAAAATAAACACAGAATAACAAAGTAGTTACGATTAAAATGTCCAGTAAACATAAATTTAATATTCCTTAGGATGCAACGTATCAGCACTGGGATGTTTTAGGGGCATCACACACACACACACACACACACACACACACACACTCTATATATATATATATATATTATATCATGCCAAAATATTCAAAATGTCATGAGATTTGAGATGCTAATTTGCATGAGAGATGATTGAGAATGGAGGCTTTTAGTGAGACATTATCTTCTGAGTGGTGCTGGTAAGAAGGGGAGAACAATGCAAGATCTTCAATTAGTCTTTCGCAGTTCTTCCTTTCTCCCCTCACCTTCTGAACATATCTGAATTCTAATGAGCAAAAGGGGAAAAAAAATAGATATGAAGACAAACATAATAGGGTTTATAAGTAGATCAAGAGCATGAATAAAAAAAGTACTTGGATGCGAATCTCTGTGCGAGGCTGAGTATGGCTGCTAGGATCATGAGGCTTGTCATTAGCATAGACCCACATGCGATGTACTCCATCTTTGAAGCTATACCTTTGATCTAATGGAATGTTATATGGCTTTTGCATAGCAAAATTTGCATGTGTTAGAGGAACAGGGGTGAAGCCAGCAGTAGGATCTTCACAATTTATTGTCACGCACACCAAAAGGAATACGGATATAAGTAGATAGCTCAAAGTGTTCTTCATTTCTCTCTCTTTCCTCAATCTCACTCCTTGATCTCTCTTTAGGGATGTGTGATCTATTAAGCAAAAGAGAAATGCTTTTATATGCATATAAACCCAAGACACTAATTTTTTTTGGGTTCAACTGAAGGTTATTTGAAAGTTAAAAACTTGTTAAAAAACATTCTTTTTGCAAGAACTATATAGATTAATACATTAGATTTAGAATAGACTGTACAATGTTAAGGGCAGAAACAATCCAATGGTCAAGTGGGTCAACTAATAACTAATGTGTTTTATGTCAATGGCGCAATCCCTACGTTCCCCCCTCTAAATAAAAGTATATCTACTCATACTTCAACACGTACTTTCATCTCTTGAAAATAAATGGATTTGCACTAATACATGTGTTGAGAGTTAAGACAGGCATCAACCGGATATTGTCGCACGAAAAATAATTTTAAAAATAAAATAAACAGAACTCTATGTTGGAAGTTTTCCCATTTTCAACATAGAATGGGACAACCGCTAATCAAGTCTTTGTTAGGATCGGATTTGACCAAGAGGGGGGGGGGATGAATTGGTCTTAATAAAAATTTTCGCAAATGTGAAATGTAAAACAGAGTATGAAAGAAATCAACACAGAGATTTATCCTGGTTCGGTCCACTTGACCTACGTCCAGTCCTCAGATTCCTCTGAGCTTTTCTCAATCCACTAATCTTAAAAAAGATTACAATCAATCACAAGAAGGACTCTCCCCCTTTTTAACTCAATCTAAACCCCAGACACTTTTGTTCGTGTCTAACTCAACACAAGGTACTCCGACCTTGAACAACTCTCACAAAGTGAATACAGTCAAGAATATTCTCCCTTTTGAGAATAGATTATAAACACTGAAGCTCAATAAGGAATGTATGAAAACAGAGTAGCTGAAGCGTAATGAATGCGTGTTCGTGCATATGCGTATGTGTCTATCTTAAAGACTTGAATGCTTTGCCTTTTTATAGGTGAAGAGAATAAATGTCCGTTAGAGACATTTATTATTCCGTTTGACCCAAACTCTTCTTTTCACTTCGATGCATTGAATGCCTCTGAAAGTTCCTGACTGTAGTGATTTGATTCTCTGAAAATTCTCCCGTTGAATCTTCCTTTTGTTTTGGCAATCTGAATCTCTTTCCCTGTTAATAAATGGAGCAGATGATCATTTATGATGGTAGGTGAAATTCAAATAATCGTTGCATGAGAAGAGAAAGATTGCATTTAATGAAAAAGCCGACTGTCACGCTGCGTAACTGTCAGAAGGTGAAACTCGAGTTTTGTCTCCTCAAAACTCGAGTTATAGAAGAATTTTCAAAGAGAAAAATCTCATAACTCTAGTTGAAACTCGAGTTTGAATAAGAGTTTTGATAAAACTTGAGTTGTAAAGTTCATAACTCGGGTTTCCAGGAGTTCCAGAAAGCTAAAATGTTTCATGCTCTTCGAGACTCGAGTTTCATTTGTCAAAACTTCAAGTTTTGAAGGTTTTCAATTCATAACTTTCATTGTAACTCGAGTTCTT
>QFDD01120218.1:0-19744 GCA_006871305.1 Vachellia collinsii
TATTGAGATGATTATGAGTATGTGAATTGTTATTGTGATGGGTTGCTGATAAAAGAAATATACATTATACTGATGGTATAATATTATGTTATGGGATATATTGGGTTGTGTGGAAGAGATGCGGTTAATGTGTGCCCATCGGCTCTCTCACTCTTGGCCCAGAGATGGAGTTGAGTGTTTTGGGCGGACACCTTCCTGTTACGGTATATTTGGTGGTGACATGGAAGGGGACAGTGATCTTGATGTGACTAGCTAACCTTTGGCCGGGTATACTAGCACTGATAGGCTGTACCAATCCTGAGGAAATAAGGGGGAGCAGGATGGCGAGTGGGGACGGTTTCAATTATTGAAAATAATTGTATTATTTTATTAATGAAATTTTAATATGACTATTGATAAACCTGCTTCTCTGACTTACATTCCTTTCTTGTATATTTTATAAATTGATTCTGGTTACGGAGACTTAGTATCTCACCCCGTGGTATTAATATTTTTTCAGGCGAGACCTCTTATCAGAATAGTGGTTCAGGAAAGCAGGCAGAGGCTTAAGCGTTAGCAGCTTTGTATGCCTCTGGAACTTTTGGGAATTACAATGTTTGTATACTGCCATAATAGGATCATCATATTATGTCATATTCAAATTTTATTTTGAATATTTATCTTGGTAACTGCTTGTATAAGATATTTGTGCTGAAATTACATTATGAAAGAATGTGAACTAGTGGGCTGTGTTATAAGCCGTGTGATATAAAGTTTTTGAAAAAAAAATCATGGTTATTTGTTTAACAATTGTTAATTAAGTTAAAAGCCTTGTTTAGTAGAAAGGGGTCGTTTCATTATGCGAAATTTCTGGACACAGTATAAATTTGTCAAAATAAAAAACACAATGTTCAAAGAATGTAAACCTTGGTAGAACCTTGATATTAAGTCAAGAGTTAGGAATTAGGACCACTGATAACTTAGGGAAATACCTTAGTGTTCCTATTATCCACTCGCAAGTAGGCAAAGAAACTTTTGATCATATAACAAGGAAGGTTCGATCAAGGCTTTCGTCCTTTAAGGACAAATACTTAATCATGGCTGGTGGAACTGTTCTCATCAAAGTGGTTATATCGGCCTTTCCTTCCTACCAAATGCAATCAAACCTTTTGCCAAAATGAGTTATTCAAGATCTTGAAAAGGTTAGCCAAAACTTCTTTTGGTCGCAAGATGAAAATAAAAGGAAAAATCATCTCATTGATTATAGTCAAATTATGAGACATACGGAAAGTGGAGGGCTTGGCATCAAAATCTTGAGATGCAAGACAGAGCTTTAATTATGAAACTTTGTTGGGCCATGATTACTAAGCTAAATACCCTATGTGTCAAATGTCTTAAAGCTAAGTATAATTGTGGAGAGAGCTTGACACCGACGGTACTCCAGAGAAAGACCAACCCCTTACCCATAAGGCTATTACGGAAGTTTGGGAGCTTTTCATCTTAAGTATGGGCAGAAAAGTGAATAGAGGACTATATACTAAAGTCTGGTGGAACTTATGGATTCATTTGGATAAACCCCCTATAAAGCTGACTACTCATAATCCATATCACATCAACCCAAAGGATCGAGTAACGAACTTTGTCCTCCCAAGTGGAATGTGGCAGCTTGAGAAATGGGCGCGATTCCTTCCAATGATAGGGGTGATGAGTTTTGCTAAAGAGGCTCCCATGATGATACTATATCTATTAAATCTACTTATATGTTCCTTTCTAAATCAACTGAGTAGGTGGTTAATCTGTTTGATACAAGTTTTGATGTTAACCGATCCTTGAAAAGATCACATTTTTCTCACGCAAGAAACTCATGAGAGACTGGTTACCAACTCACTTAGAGCTAAGATAGGACTGACAATGATGGGAGAGCACCCATTTGGATGCAAATGTGATGAGAGTATCATTCGTACCTTGAGAAACTACAAGAGAGCGAAATAAGTAGAGCAAATTTACTAACCCTAACATGTATACTGATTTATCTTCTTGTGGAATTCAGGAATGGCTTCTATGGAATGCAACAGACCAATCGGAGAAGGTGAGATTTCAACTGTGGCCATGATTGAAGATATTTGCACATGTCTATTGGATAATACGGAGGACTAGATGTGCCTAGTTATTCAAAGCTAGTTAATCTTCCATAAGGAATTTTCTAACAATGCATGTTCCATACAATGGAAGATGCATCTGGCCGAAGGTTACAAGCTTATTTGTCAGCCACTTCTAGAATCACTTTTACGCAAGTCAAGATAAAACTCATCTCACATATTTACTTCAGATTGTGTACAATCACTTTCTAAAAGATAATCCCAAACTAGTTACTCACTAAATTTCCAGGGAATCATTGTTAAAGATACTCATTGGAGGTCACTACCGAGTGGCTCGGTTCAATTGGACGTTGATGCTCCAGTTTGAAAGTCAAATCATGCTGCATGTGGTGGACTTACCCTATATGACCAAGGGCATTGGATTATGGGTTTTAAGAGGAAACTTGAGAATGTCACGGTCATAAAGGCATAGATCTTAGTAGTTCAAACAGTTTTGGGGATGTGTCAAGCATTGCATCTTAAGGACATTAAAGTTTTATCTAATTCACTAAAAGCGGTCAATATTCTGCTAAAGGATAGTGGGCCTACCCACCATTTTCACAAAGAGATTGAAGCAATTTGTCATTTGTTATATGATATTTTGAATGTAGAGTTATACCACGTCAACAAGAAAATTTTGAAGTATGTAGATATTTTAACATGGGATGCTCATGCATGGAACCTGCAAACTTATCTTCTTTCCGACGCTTTACCAAGTTGCAGGGACGACTCCCTTCTTGACCAATCCTTTGTGGAGGGTATAATCCTCAATCTACCTGATAGTTTATATCTTTAAGTTTAGCTTGCGAATTTTATAAAAAAAAGAAGAAGAAAGAAATGTGAGCATCTATTGATCCCATTGACAAAAAAAAAAAGGAAACAAGACCAAAGAAGTAGTTACTAATCCTTTCTTTTCTTTTTTTTTTTTGTGCCAAAAAAGAAGCTACTGATCTAATTAGTTTAGGAGTATGTTTGTTAATCAATTTCAACGTAAATCCAAAACAAAACAAGCTCCAGCATTTCCCCGTGTCTCAAATCTCAACCTCCAAATGACAGTAGCTTCCGTCGCTCGCTGAGTCACTTTCCCCAACTTTTTGTGCCAAAAGTCCCCAAACATCTAATAGAAAAATCGAGATGGGCTCCGGGGCTATGCCTATCAGTCAGCTCTAGTTATCTACAGCGGCTTCAATGACGCAATCTTGTTTTTTTCTACCTTATCGTCATCCCCCATCCCCCATTCTACCTTTATATGTTTCGTATCATGTGGCCTGAGTGCTGCATCTTCTCCTTCCGCAACACAAGGGAAGAGTGACACCCTCCGTCGGCCTCCGATGCCCGAGTCCACCGCTCGACCCGTCGGCGGCACTGAGTACAGCTGGTGCAGGTCCGTCCTCGGTGGCACCGGGATTACCGTTCTCGGTCTCCTCCTCTCCAAATCTCCCGATGTCTCACTCCTTCAAACCGCGCTCCGAGATATTCAAAATTCCCATCCTATCCTTCGCTCGAGGCTCAGCCTGGACGCCTTCACCAACACCTTTCACTTCATAACTCCTTCCGATCCTCACATCCAAATTACGCCCTTTGATCTGCAATACACGTCTCGCATCATCGGGAGTGAATCAAACGATCAACCCATCAGCACATTCCATCGGATCCTCGAGTACGAGCTTAATCAGAACTTGTGGCGAGATCATAGCTGCTCAATGTCCACTGACACTGACGTTTTCCATGCGAGCCTCTACACGGTAAGCGATAGCCAATGGGCTTTGTTTCTCCGGCTGCACACGTCGGCATGCGACCGTACGGCGGCGGTGGCGCTGCTAAAGGAACTGCTGGAGCGAGTGCGTGGAGAAGTGAAAGAAGGGAAAGGGACGGAGATGGAATTAGAGAGAAAAGAAAAGATCAGGTTGGCAATTGAGGATCTTATTCCAGAGGGGAAGACCAACAAGCCATTTTGGACGCGTGGATTGGACGTGCTTGGATATTCCTTGAACTCTTTCAGGTTCTTGAATTTGGATTTCGTGGATGCTGTTTCCCCAAGAAGCTCTAAGGTAGCCAAATTGCAGTTGGGCAGGGACGAAACAGAGAGGCTGATTGTCGTGAGTTACTATTCCTCATTCCTTGTGATAACGCTTGCTACGTTAATTGTAATTGCTTTATCCATCAATCCTATCAAGAACAAGAAATTTGTCGTTGAATATTGTTTTTTGTTGATTGCGTCAACGAGTCCCTCGATTATATTTTAAAAAATGCTCTCGAGGATGAGAGGGATGTGGTAGCTCTGTTTTGGTTTGACTCGGAAGGGCCTGCAGGGGTGCAAAAAATACATCACACGTCGAAGTAATCTGATTAGGAATGAAAAATCGGCCAAATGGTATCTGGATTGTGAGAAATAAATCAATATAACGTTATAGTAATACAAGTGTCCCTTTGTGAAGGAAAATTCAGTAAACTGATGCTGTAAATTAATTTACAGTGTATGGTGCTATCTGAACGACCCAGAACCATGAAGCTGCCGTAGTCCTGCCGTCCTCTCCGAACCCATAACTTTTAGGAGTAGATTAAGTCATGTCTATCCTTATATTTACTGTCAAATGCGTTAGTATGCCATGCCATCTAACAAGTGTTCTTCAATACATGTCATGCAAAAGTACAGCTTCTTTGAGAGTGACCAAGTTTCTCTGGCCAACAAAAGGGGGGCCAGTAAAAAAAAAGTGACCAAGTTTCATAGCAATATTGCGGTCAGTTTGTTAACTGTTAAGTACCAAATGCTCCATAATCTGTATGTAAAAGAAATCTGTTATCTCTGGGATAGTATATTACACCTGTCTTTCGCACGTGATTTGGTGACGTAATGATTCAGTTTAATTATGTAATATGATGTAGGGATGTAAATCAAGAGGGATCAAGCTTTGTGGGGCACTTGCGGCAGCCGGAATGATTGCCTCGTGGGCATCTAAGAACCGTCCTGATTATGAGAAAGAGAAATATGCCATAGTAACTCTCACTGATTGCCGCTCAATTCTTGATCCAGTCCTTAACAGCAATGATCTCGGTAAGCTACTCAAATTAGTGATCACACTTTTTTCCTTGGTTCACTATGCTTCTTTTACTGGTACATCACACCTCCCTGGTTCACAAAATTTGAAAGTGCTTTTCTTATGTCATTATGAAGTCATTTATTGCACACTAATTCTCTTGCCCTGTACTCTGAGTCTAGAGCAAAACTGTCATCCAGGATTTCTGATGCTTATCGAATACCATGTGCTTAGACTCCAAATTTTCAGGCATCAATCTTTGCACTAAGAGCTTATATTTACAGAGCAATATGGTTCTCAGGCGGCTTTCTAACAAATCGCTTATTTGGTTCAGGATTCTACCATTCTGCCATCTTAAATACACATGACGTGGGAGGAGAAACTCTGTGGGAGCTGGCAAGGAGAAGTTACATGGCCTTCGAAAATGCCAAGAATTGCAACAAGCATTTCACAGACATGTCTGACCTCAACTACCTCATGTGCAAAGCCATTGAGAACCCAGGTTTGACGCCGTCATCATCACTGAGAACGGCCTTAGTTTCAGTGTTTGAAGACCCTGTCATTGAGGATTCAGAATCAGATGAAATCCATCAAGAGGTTGGACTGGAAGGCTATGAGGGTTGCTCTTCCGTCCATGGCGTGGGGCCATCCATTGCGGTATTTGACACCATACGGAATGGAATGTTGAATTGCACTTGTGTGTATCCCTCACCCCTTCACTCGAGGGAGCAGGTACTGAAACTAGTTGATCATATGAAGAAGATCCTAGTGGACGCAGGTAATATTAAAGATTAGCAAGTTGAACTGTAATAGCTATTATATGTTGACCTATTCATTGCTCGGATTTACCTTATGATTCAATGAGGTTGCGAATTTCTACATGATATATTGAGAGCAATTATGCTTTCCCATCTGGAAAATGAGAACAGTTGAGCCAAAGATGTCATGGCATTAGAAATGTAAGCTATCGTTTAGTGAGACCAAAGATGCCGCCTCAATTCACTTAAAATGGCTGTTTTTGTAACATCCCAGAGCCCTCCCTTGTAGATATTGTCCCTGTTGCAAACAGAGCAGGGTTTTGTTTCCCTGGGTTTTTACAATAACCCAAAAAACGCGTCTGCAAGAGGAAGGTATCCACACCCTTATAAGGTGTGCTTCGTTCCCCTTCCTAATCGATGTGGGACTTCACATCCACCCCCCATAGGGGCCCAGCGTCCTCGCTGGCACACCGACCGAGGCCTGGCTCTGATACCATTTGTAATATCCCCAGAGCCCTCCCTTGTAGATATTGTCCCTGTTGCAAACAGAGCAGGGTTTTGTTTCCCTAGGTTTCTACAATAACCCAGAAAACGCGTCTATAAGGGGAAGGTATCCACACCCTTATAAGGAGTGCTTCGTTCTCCTTCCCAATCGATGTGGGACATCACAGTTTTTGTGGTATTTTTAATTCAAGTTTCAACAAACCTTGTACCTGAACTAAGTTGCTATCTACCTGTAAATTCTCCAAGACTGGCACAAGTTTCAAGAAAACCTTCCCAGTTTACTCCTATTTGTTTGAACCTTTCCTGAAGTTGTGATCGAAATTTAACGCATCGTGTTATCCTGGAATAGGAGCAAGTCGTGCGAAAAAATAGACTAAAATCTGTTATGTTGATGGGCAGAAGCTAAGCCGGGTCAATATTTTTATTTAAGCGCAAGAAATTCTGGGAACTCGTTCTTCATGTTACTCTCAGACCCAGAAAAAAATCTGTGTTGTTTCCGTGCATGCCCTAGCCAATCAGCATAACTTCGCCGAGGCTTACTTTATTTGGAGTCCTCTCGCCTTCTTTTCCATTCTCTCGCGCTTTCAAAACATAATACCAACAACAACAATAACAACAGGGTGGCAACTCACTGAATTAAGCGGAGAGAGCAGCTTGATAAGTAATATGGCAATTTTCCTATACAATTGTCCAAATGATCAATATCTCTGAATATGAAAGAGATTGCGAACACAGAATAGAAGTCTCTGTGGCCTTTCGATTAGATGACTAGGCCCAATTGTGACAACTGAAAAGGAAGGGAATGGGCTTTGTTGGAGTACACAAACCGAGACTCAAACTTCACTCATGCCAGAAACTAACTAGGTAATGCTTTTTTACGAGTGTATCTCCTACTTCTATATATATGGTACAGGGCTTGTATATACAGCCCAGCAAATATCAAAAGATAACATATCTATGTGGTCCCAAACTGTAGGGATCGATTTTTGATAGATAAAGCCTTACTTGAGGCATAGTTCCTTCATATTAGCTAAGGTGTAATATTTCCAGCTATGCTTGCCACTTATATTTAAAAAAAAAAAAAGGATAATATATCTATAGTTCTGTATCCGGGGAAAAGAAATAGCAGCTTGATCTGGTCCCTGCAATTCAAGGGAACTCATCAAAAATTTTGGCCAAGTCAAACCTCCCATTGCTGCATTCTATTGCATTCAACACCTGGCGAAACGTTGAGACACTGCACGGAACAACCAGGCCTTTCTTCTGATCAAAGCCATATTCGTCATATGCCTTGTCCAACAACATCTTGAACAATGGGTGAGAGAGATAGCTGGTTGGAACGACATGTCGTCGGCGCTCCTCCCCAACGTAGAGGGGGAAAAAACCAGTCGGGGTTCTGTTATGTGGGCTTTCTTCCCCGTCTTCCTTGAGCAAATACTCGTGGCACACAGGATCTGGGTCAACCCCGCCCACAGCCTTCACCTTTTTCGCCAACTTCTTTAACGATATCATCTACTTCCCAAGCAAGGGGCGTAAGTTGAGGAAGAGGAAGAGGCTGAGATGAGAAGACTGCACATGTATCGTCTGCTAGGATTCAGTTTTATATCATGTGAAAGTGAGAGGGATCGTCGCGAAGGCATTGGTTGAAAATCCGGGAGTGTCACGTCTTGACTTTCGAATATTTGGGAATCTCTGACATGTGAACATTCTCAAGTGTGTTGAAAGAACATTCTTATTTTAAGGCACTGCTATATAAAACTAGGGGGGTGGGAAGTGGTTGACAGGTGAGTTTGACTGGGGAATAGTTAAAAGGATAGAAGATATCACCTCAGGTGGTTAAAACAATAGAATAGCCATCAGTAGTGGGTGGCACGCCAAGTTGGCAACACCTTTGCGCAGTACAAATAATGGTGAGGAATTGGGGCCTTGGTGGGTTAACTCCACGTTTGTCGGTTCCGCGACCAACGACAAATCCCGTGGTGCACCAGAATCGCGTTAGAACCAGTCAAATCCTATCGATGAAATAAAAAAAGAAAACTGTTTTGATTATTAGTTTTTGTTTGACCAAAAATAAATAAATGATTGGCACTTATTTATGTGGCCTTGGTAAAAACTCAACGTCTGACATTGTTGTATTTGATGGAAGGTCTACTGATGTCCATTAAAAATGATCGTACTGCACTGCACGTACATGCTGATACAACGAAGTCAGCGATGACGAGAAGTCCGACCCATTGATAGGCATCATTCTGTTTACCATCATATATTCCTATAAAAGAAATGAGATAGATACGAGGTGATAGGAAAAAGAAATATGAGATAGATACGAGGTGATAGGAAACAAATCAAATTCATAATGATTCTATGCGTGAACGAGTTGAAGTAGTATATATTAAAAAGAGAGTAGTAAAAAAGTGTTTTCACATAGTTTATATATGTTTAAAGAATATAATTGGGGGGTGTTGATAGAACAGATAGATCAAGTAGTATAGTGTCATTTCAAAGGATATGAAAAAAGATTGAAGGTGCGATCAATGAGATAAATAGTCTATCTATAAAGAGGTGGGAAAGGATTGAAGGCACAATCAATGAGATCAATAATCTATCCATAAACATTGTCACAGTGGTCACATGCAATCACAGTCAAGCTTTGCTGCTGTAGTTAATTATGTATAAGATGGGTAAAGTAATTTCTCTTAAAATGTGGCATTGTTTGTAGTACTATAAAAACATGTTTACGTAATAATAAATTTTTTTTTATATATTTACTTCATAAATCATAAATGATTCAGAAAATTAATTTTTACCACTGACCTCTGCAGACTTTTGTATTGTATAAGATTATTTTTGTGATTATGAGACTCGGTTAATCAATAACACGGGCACAGGAGCTGATAGAGGTATCGCGTCCAAGATTCAACGATCACGGGTCCGGGAATCCACGCAAGGCCCCAAACGTTGGCTAACGTGAGGTTCACACCCCATATCCTGTAGTCGTATTCCAAACAAGGTTTAGAGTTAACGTGTTTTTTATACATGACTGGAAAATTATGGTCTATATAAGCTTTTAGAGCCTTACAATTGTCAAGAAAAATACAATAATTTTAATCTATCAGACAAGGCTTCCATTTCCCCCCGTGAGTGGGATTTCGAATTTCTCTAAAGCCATTAACGTATATGTATTGGTGATAGCCCTTCTGAGAAGATCCTCCACTTCCCAATGGTAAGATCACATCAACGAGTGATCATGGACTGGAATAACTCAAAGGATTAACGTTCGATGCTTAACAGGTTCGAAATATCCTTTTTTTTTTTTTTTAACCTGAAAGTAAACTCATTGATAATTCAGAGTATCGCTCCGCTTAAGATAATGACCAAACGAAAAAAAATAACAAATAAAACAATGTCTGATCCGAAAAATGAATCCATTCACATAATACGTGCGATAGGTAGGTGTGAGGGATGGCTGCAGTTATAATGCGGATAGTAATTTTCTCAATGAATGATATACATATTCCATAAAAAAGAGAGCATATATATCCAGTGTATTAGTAGACTTCACTGATAAGCAATAATCTTGTACGTAGAAACCAACAAGGTAAGTCAAGCTTGCTATACCACAGAAACTTAGATTCACAGTGAAAATATGTAATATAAAAAGGGATGAATAACCAATGTGACTAAATTTAAGTGGATAAACTAGTTCTTCACAACGTGTTGAATTATATTATAATCTACATTAAAAAAGGCATTCACATTTATCGTTAAACGGTAATATTCAATAAGAATACTCATGTTTAGCCAAAAAAAAAAAAAAGTCCTATTGCTTAGACACAGAAATACCTTCCTCTGCACATGCGGATATATGTGCATGTTTGTTTTCACTACCAGGAATAACGGCATATATAAGTTTCATTTTTTTAATTTTTCTCATTAAAAAAATCTACATTTTAAAAAACATGTATGTTTTTCTTATATATGTAAGTAGCGGCGATGTCCGCCGTGGGTGTTTGGTCTAGTGGTATGATTCTCGCTTCGGGTGCGAGAGGCCGCGAGTTCGATTCTCGCAACACCCCTTACATCTCTTTTCATTTACTATGTGTCATTTTTTTGGGGCCTTTGGCTTTACCAATTACGCCGCACATTGGCTGACTGGCCTGTCTACATTAGGGTTTCGGCGCGCGGGATTTCAATTTTCAGTCCTCAAATCTTCTCCGTACCTTCGGTCCTCTCTCCCTGCAAACTTGACACCACCATGAGCAGGTCAGGTCAACCACCGGATCTGAAGAAGTAAGTATTGCTTTCATCGACCTGTGCTTCGATTTCATTATCACATTTATGCTCTATATACAGTGCTCACTTATCGGAGTGGTATTAATCATTTTCGTATTCATTTCTCCGTGGAATTCGACAGGTATATGGACAAGAAGCTCCAAAGTAAGTTTGTTTACTGTTATTCGAATTCTCTATTTTCTTAGGAGCTGTTGCTGAATTGCTTTTGGCAACTGAACTATTCAGTTTTCTGGAGTTGATTTTGTCTTGGTAGTTTTTGCGATCTATCGTTCTAGTGTTGTTTCTATCAATTCTAAGTTCGTTTGAGGGCTAGCTGAATGCCCTAGATTTTCATTTGGGGGTTCATTGGTATCACAAAGTATATTTCACCATCTTGTTCCTAGTTTTGGTCCTTGGAAACCAACATAACATCCGTAGCTCAATAACCTGTGTTCTATGCTGTTATGATTTTATTTACTTGATAGCTGACAATATTCATTTGGTAAATTAGCTGTTCAACTATTTTAACTTGCTCGAGAAGTGAAGTATTAAATGTGAAAGTTTGAGCCTAAAATATTGAAACAAGGTATCAATTTGGTGTATTAATCTGTAGACGAGAACCAATGGTGGAACCTTCAGAAAGCTGTCTGTGATTGTGTGGGGTTCCAAATCAGATGTTGGACTCGAAATTTTAATTGATGCTCTAAGGTTGTCTGAATTTGGCTTAAGTTATCTGAAGATGGTGTAAAATAAACAGCAGAGGGGTTGATTTCTTTGGCCTAGATGAGAATAAAAACCCGAGGTTAATTGGTGGAGCTTGAAAAATATCTATAGAATTGTATGAAAGAGTTTGTTCACAGCTTGTGTCTCAGTTTGAAGCCTTTTTCATATTGATATGTTGTGCGCATGTTCCTGTTTCTTTCGCCCCTTTCTATGTTCATTTGGTATTGATGAGGATAAATTATTACCTTCCTTTGAGACACAAAGGTGGGTGTTTCAAGGTCCTCATGATCAGATTATACTGTTTTTGATTTCATAAGGTTCTCTTTCCATCTGATATCTTATGGAGCGTCGCCCCCCCCCCCAAAAAAAAAAAATAAATAAATAAAACGCCCAACTTGAAGTCCTCTTTGTGTGAAGACTTTGTTTCACGCCTGCATCTGTCAACTTGCGCATCCCCCTTTCCAATTTCAGTATTTGCTGCACATTGTCCACATTTTTTGTTTTGAAGCATGCGTGTGTTCATATGGTTAAACCTTTGAAATCACCCAAAAAAATACATACATAATTGCATATTGTGTTTCAATGCAGTTAAGCTGAATGCCAATCGGATGATCATTGGCACACTTCGTGGATTTGACCAGTTCATGAACCTAGTTGTTGACAATACTGTGGAGGTGAATGGCAACGAGAAAACTGACATAGGGATGGTGGTAGGTTCTTGTTGTTTCCATTCTCTGCTTACGATCAGTAGTACAGATCTTGCTGCCTCTAGCATGCATATCCTATCAGTTATAAGAAGTTTCTTTTCCCTACTGCTGCAGGTTATCAGAGGAAATAGTGTTGTCACGGTCGAGGCACTTGAACCGGTTAACAGGGCTCAGTGACTTTTGGTTCATGCTCACATTTGCTATGTTTCAGTTGGTGTGTATTTGAGATAGGAATTGTCGAGATATGCTATTACTGGAATTTTGTGATGGCGATTTTGTGTGCTAATCGAATTCGTCAGCTCAGAATACCTTTAGATTGACCTAACTCAACTAAATGATGTTTATATATCACTTTTAGTTGAATTTGAATTTTTAAATGTATTGGATTTTCGTGTGCGCATGCGTGCATTGACATGCGCTCGCAGAGACCAGCTTATATACTATTGTCAAACGCACATGTTAGTTCAGCTTAAACATTTGTGTTATTGGACATCAACATATAATTAGGCTCGTCCTCTTGGGGTTGGAAGCGGAGAGGCGGCTTCCAAGCTCTGCTTTCCAAACTTCCCTTCGCACACCAGAACCCTCTGATCCAACCTTGTCTCTCGGTTATGGTTTGGCTTATGAGCCATACTAGTTATCCTCTTGGTCGCCTTTTATTGCTATCTGATCATCCTTATGCCTTTGCTCTGAAATTTGCCATTACGCCTTGTGGCTTCATTGTAACCCGTTCAGTGCATGGATGACTATGGAGGCGCTATACCTAATGCCCCCTCTGTGGTTCATAGCGGCTACCCCGTTCATTTCTAGTGCTTCTTGTTCTTTCCATCGTTGAATGATTGAAACTGTCAACTGTGGGCATGTGATGTACTCTCGCATAATCAGAGCAGTAAAGTGGCGTCAGAGGGAAGAATGATAAAGGAGACGTCATAGCAAGAACTCGGTCCCACAAAAGGGAAGAAATGAAATAGAATTGCAAAGAGGGGGACTGGGAAAGAGTAAAACAGTCCTCAACTAACGCAAACAGCTCTGATGTAGCATATAAAATTGGGTGCTTATATAATGTGTTAATTTCGTGAGGCTGGAAACATTCCCACTTCCCAGTGCTTAGTGCTGCAAGAGAATTATGTAGAACCGACAAATTTGAAGAACACTATTGCAACCCTTGTTAAACCGAAGCATGAATCAAATATATTATTCCAAGAGCCCTCAACGGTGTAATTCTTCCCTTAAAGTTGGTCTTTTAGTGTTCCATAAAGGCTCCATTAGGCCACCAGAAAAAGAGGGGAAAATAACTAAAAAGGCTCCTGCTAGCCGCTAGGTACAGTCTCTTTAAATGTCGTTGTTCCTCGTTGCTTGAGACTTGGTGCAACGGGCGAGATCCAGGGTGTCGTTAGATGCAGAACCCTCCTTCCTCCAGATCTTAGCTCTAAAGGCTCCTATAAAGGAACACCAAGTATCTTCCTTTAGCATTGTATCCGTTAAGATTGAAGTTATTTCTCCGACTAACCCCTCATATTCTCGCTCAAGCAAGTCACACAAGTCTTTGCTTTTGCTTCAACATTTCATATACTTCAAAAAAGGCAAGTGCCTCCCTTTTTCCTCTCCTTCATGTTCTTTCTTTCTTTCTTTTATCATTACAATTGCTGGGTTTCATTTTATGAGACTAGCGCGTGTTTGGTGAGGCTTAAGCCTCCAGATTAATATATATATCCCAGGACCACTATGTCCAAGCGGCAGCCACAGTTCTACTTGCTTGTCCTATCCGATATGTTATCTTTTTTTAAGGTTTCTGTGGTTGTAATTAGAGGAATAGTTGCTGTTTGCAGGAGAAGTAATTATAGCAAAAGCAACAGGGTTTAGTGTTACGTACATACTACATTTTTTTGAGTATTCACCCCCACGACAAACACCTTTACGTCTCCGAGTGCATATGAATTCACCAATGAGTAAATAATTTATCAGTAAAGCAATCAAAGCTTACAGGAGACAGAAGCAATTCAAGTTTAAATGATTTGGATCTGGAGTACATCGTTTTGTCATTCGATAACGTAGTTAACGCTTGCAGAAGATAGAAACTTGCTGTAAATCATACTCGACATGATTAACAAAGAATAATGGGCCAAGCAGCTAAAAATAGAAAAGCTATTATGAAGATGATATTTTTTTTCCTTTCCCACTGCGGGATTCTCACTTTCCGATGTCATAATAGTAATAATACCCTTACGGTTGGCAAAAAAAAAAAAAAAAACCCTTACGAAATGTTTCATGAACATTCATATCTTCGTTTTTCTGTTTTCTCGCCACCAAGGGACCCAAACAATAAAACAAAACTGATAGCGAAGTTTAAGAACATATGGAGACAACATTATAGAATTGGTGGACCATGGTATCCACAGTAACTTTGCATTATTGGAGTTACTTGTTTAATAAGACAAAACTTAGGAGCCTACGGCTTGGCCAGGGCGTCTTAAATTTGTACACTGAAATGGCCACACAAATTCATGTACAAAGATGAAATAACAAGAAAAGATATAAAGAAGGGATAATTCACCCAAAAAAGCAAGAGAATGAATTGGTTGCTTAGAAGCTTTTGGTGTCTCCTTGTAGAGTGTCAGCATCATTTAATGGGATGCTAATTAAGGGAGTAAGTAGCATGACTAAAAGAAAAGGAAACCATGCTTATTTTTTTGTAAATAAGGTTCAATGGGTAACGTAGACAGTAATGGATCACGAGGTTACTTTAAACTTTGCTAATAATGTGTCTAATGATCTTTGTTCACAAGAAAATACAGTGCTTTTTTTTTTTCATGGAGGTGAAGCCCACTTTGACCTTAGCAAATTCCTGACCCCACTCAATTTTATTTTATTTTCTTAACATGGGGAAAAAAAGCATCACTTGCCAACTCCATAATCCTGTACAGAGATATCATTAAACGATCTAGACTCGTCCCGCTCCGTCATTATTCTTTTCCTTTTTCTTCTTACTCCACCACCTCTGTCCAACCACCTCTCTTTCTCTCTCACTCGTTACAATCCTCTGATCCTTTTTCCCACGCGAGAATCTGGACCCATTCCCTTCTTTTTGTCCCTCCATAACCTAAAGCCAGCCTGAGGAAGGTACAGTGATGATGAAATCGTCTCACCTTCCAAAACCCTTTCTTGAATCAAACTCCACTCCACCATATTCATACCAAAATCGTGGCTTTTCGCGCACAATAGAATAAACTAAGACCAGGCCTAACCGCCTAATTGCTCCAACATGACTGAAATACTCCAATCCCCATCTCACTTACCTTCAACCTCAAGCTCTTCCAGTCCATGTGGACGAATCACACCCAATGATGGGTCTCGTTCCGGTTCCCTTATTAACAGTCCCACCGTAGATGAAAGGGTCCAG
The DNA here is from genome assembly GCA_006871305.1 of Vachellia collinsii. Lineage (NCBI taxonomy): Eukaryota > Viridiplantae > Streptophyta > Magnoliopsida > Fabales > Fabaceae > Vachellia > Vachellia collinsii. The sequence goes on from QFDD01120218.1 coordinate 15,520, forward strand.
GTCCAGTTGGGTACAGAGGAGGTCGAAGAGGAGGAAGGTCAAATACGAGACAGGAAAAGGAAAGAAAGAGACAGAGAGGGAGATCAGCTGTCTATTTTGACGCTTTTGGTTACTGCTTTCAGGAAATCTTTGATTGGGTGTAGTACTAGTGGAGGAGAGCTCTCTTCCATGGAGATTGGATGGCCTTCCAATGTCAGCCATGTTGCGCATGTCACCTTCGATCGCTTTCATGGTTTTCTTGGATTGCCTGTGGAATTTGAACCTGAAGTTCCCAGAAGAGCTCCTAGCGCCAGGTCTGTTGATATGAAATAACTGAATATGTTGCTAAATGTATTCTGAGTAATAGGATTTGAAGAATCTTTCTCTTTTATGCTTGGTAGTAATTAATTTTGTATGCATTATTCAATTATATCTAGTTGTTTCTCTTTGCTTAACGGATGCGAATGTCCCAATCTCCATGAAATTCTTTCTAGAATCCTTTATAAACATGTATGATTCCATTCAAATTCATGCCTTAATAACGATAATTTCATTGACGACGGGGTTGTTGGATGACCATGAAAATCCACCTCAGGCATTTTCTTTGAAAACCCAATTAATCACCTATTCATTCATCTACTTATGGCAGCAATCTCTACTTGATTATATGACATGTCTGATGAATGCATCCATGCTTAAAACTTATCATTCTGTTCAGTTTTGATATATTTTATTTTATTATCCACAGTGCAAGTGTTTTTGGGGTTTCAACAGAATCTATGCAACTTTCTTTTGATACCAGAGGAAATAGTGTACCCACAATACTCCTGTTATTGCAAAGACAACTGTATGCACAAGGAGGCCTGCAGGTATTTAGCATTGCGTATCCTTTCCTAATAGTGTCCAACGTTAGTTTAAACTACAATGTTACTTGGCCAAATATTGCTGATCAAGGGATGTGAAAACTAGTAGTTTTATCTGATGTTCATTTCTTAGTTTGGAATAAGGCTTTTACATAGTTCACTGTTTGATGACTTTGGAATATTGAACCTTCACATGCAGGCTGAAGGAATCTTCAGAATTAATGCTGAGAATGGTCAAGAAGAGTATGTGAGGGAACAATTAAACAGAGGAGTAGTACCGAATGGCATTGATGTGCACTGCTTGGCAGGCCTTATAAAGGTATTACCAGGTTTATTCTTCCTTTTTTCCCCTTGAATTGTTTGGAGATTGTATTTATAATTAAGTTCCTAGATTATGAGTCTATTTGGATTAAAGTAGAAGTTACATTTTTAACATAATTTATGGTCTATGAGGCAAGTATTTAAAAAGAATTTTGTCTCAACTTGCATGAAATGCTATGGTAAATAAAGCCTATATTGTTTTGGTGCCATCTTCTTAAGTTGGTGTCAATTTGTGGAGTTCATTTTAACTCATTAAGGCAACTATTCGAGAGGGATAAGTGCACAAATTTGATCCTGTGGTGTTCTTTTGCAGGCTTGGTTCAGAGAACTCCCATCTGGAGTACTGGACCCTCTGTCACCTGAGCATGTGATGCAGTCTCAGTCCGAAGAAGAATGTACTCAACTTGTAAGGCTTCTTCCACCTACAGAAGCTGCTCTGCTGGATTGGGCAATAAACCTAATGGCTGATGTTGCTCAACTGGAACATTTGAACAAGATGAGTGCACGTAATATTGCAATGGTTTTTGCACCAAATATGACTCAAGTAAGCTGACATAATGTATTCTTGGTTATACCCATCCCTGTTATTTGTGCTCATATTTTTAATATGATAAAATCATGTTAACCCGGGTGAATATATCAATTATTTTCTTCAGTGCTGTAAATTCAATATGCTTTCACAACTTCCCCAAATTTTGGTTTTTGTTTTTTTCATCATACACTTAAACTATTACCCTGCTGTGCTAAAGCTATGGTTGCTTTTCTTTTATAAAAATCATGGCATTGGTCAGTGTCCATGGCACAATGACTGACTACAATTTTAACATCTATGAACTACAGATGGCAGATCCCTTGACCGCTTTGATGTATGCAGTGCAAGTGATGAATTTTCTCAAGACTCTTGTCCTAAAGACACTGAGACAAAGAGAGGAATCTATGGTAGAATCGAATCCCATTTCCAACCTAGATTCATTTGATGATGACTGGCACCAGAGCCCTTCCTGCCTGGATTTCAAGGATGTCAGTGAAGGCGGAAATGACACGAGGGAAGAAGAGGAAAAAGTCGTCCTTCCAGAGGAACCTTCTTCACAAAGCCCCAGTCACCTTTCTAAAGATGGATCTGAAACTGAAAGTGGGTTGAAAACTTTGCCAATATCTGCTGAAAATATCATTTATCGGGGAAATAGGCTGCTAGTTGACAGTTGCCCCTGCAATGTCATCTCTCAAGTTACTTTAAGTGGTCTGATGAAGGCGGATGAAGTCAATATTTGCAAGAGCAAAAACCTTCCGCTGAGCAAATCAAATACAGCGAAGTATTCTGAAAAGGTGATTGAGCTGCCGCAAGTAGGCAATGCAGAGAAGAACAGGGGAATTCCCATTATTGGGCGAATAAACTCTCGAACTGAATTGGCTGAAGCCTGGCGATGAAAGGACTCTCACTGTGGTTTCTGTAGCTGTGGATCTATTTTGAGATCACATATGGTGAAATCTGATAGATGGGGAAGTCAATGATGGATGTTAGGTTGAGAAAAATGCTTGTTTGGAAATGCTATAGTGCTGGCTTCATTTTTTTCTTCTTTAAATTCGTGCTTCTGGTTGTGAGTTTCTTAACCATGTGCCTCTGAATTTCTGTAACCATGCTTAGTTCTAACACTCATTGTAGAGTTCAATGAATTCAGATTGACCTCTTTCTGCCCTTAGCACTAATCCGCATGAGCTGAGAGGCTTCGACTGTGCCACATGTTCTCTGTTTTAGAGCATGATCAGAGGAAAGGTACAGAAAGAATTAAAGAAAAAGAAAGGTTGAATGGTAAATTCATAAAGATTAATATTTTTTATCTCCACGACCTTTTAAATATTTTTCTAAAGTTGTTAAAGTTGCAGTTTTAAAATGAAAATAAACTATAAATTAATTTGTGAAATGAAATGAATGAATTAGTGGGACCTTTGCTTGAAGTGGTGGTTTATTATTTGAGACGTCAAAGACTCTTTCACTTGATATATATTAGTTTTTCGAAATGAATTCTCTTTTGAACGTGCATCCATTATATTGATAATTTGATATTTTCCCTGAGAGGTTAACTGGTTATGAGGCAAACGGGAAAGAGGCAACTGGTATACCATCCATGACCCATCAAGGAAAAAAACAGTTAAAAAGCCAACATTCTTCCCATCCTCAAAATTACTTTAAAAAATATTTTTACGTGAGTTGAGATAAAATTTTTCATATATACTTATTTGAAACTATGTAATATTACTTAAAATAAGCTAATCTAAACATTCACTTAATTTAATGTTTCTTCCTTTTTCATCCTTGTAAAATGGGTTTTCTAAGCATCAGAGTGTTAGATGAAGTAAAGTTATACTTTTTTGGTCGAGCATTTTGCTTGTTTAAAATTAAGGAAATAGCTTTGTAAGTTAAAAGATTAAATTAGAATTAATAAAAAAAATTAAGGATTAAAACCAACTACAACAATTTGATTAAATTATTATATACAAAGATTGAAAACAATTAAAATAAATATTAATATAAGATGTAAAATATACAGAAACCTGTAATTTATAAATGGTAAATATTTTGATTTATTGTTTAAACTTATATTTTTATAAGACAGACTTCACATAATTTCATAAATATGAAGAAAGGATATCTATTTTTTTTAAAAAATAAAATCATCAGATAATAGAGCTTGAAATGATTTTTTTGCCATCATTGAAACAAAACTATTTTAGAATAAACAGAAATTACCTTACTTAATTTAAAAATTACTTGATTTTTTTTAAAAAAAATATAAAAATTTAAATATAATATATTTTAAAATATTTGTATATATCATTAGATTATATTAATTTATAAATTGGATAAATTAATTTAAAAAACAATAAATTAGTTAATTAGTTTTTTTCTTAATTTTTTTTAAAAAAATCACTGTATTGGCTTGTTTGCCAATCAATTCTCAAAATCACTTTCACGCAAGCCGAGACAAAACTCTCTCACATACATACCTCGGATTCTGTGAAACCAAGGTTTGAAACCTAGGTTTTATTACTTCCCAAACAAG
>QFDD01120219.1:0-11310 GCA_006871305.1 Vachellia collinsii
CTGATTAATTTTTTTGAGGGTTCAGAAAGCTAAATACATTATTTAAAAGTATTTATTTACATAAATAATTATATTATATATTAGTTTTAAGAAAAAATGTTAACCATAAATGCTTTTTGGTAATATATTTAATTTCATCAAAATTTTTAATCGAAAAAATCAATATTAAGAGTAAAAAATTGTGCACAAGATTACCTATGAATTAATCATTTGAATGGGAGAAAATAGCTTAAACTGTTATCAAAAAAAAAAAAAACCTAATAAAACTGAAGAAACCAAAACGAGAAGATACAAGCAATTCTCTCGGAAGATACTTCTACCTAGGCCTCCAGAAAGGAAGGGACGGGGAAAATTAATCCTCAATCCCCACCTATGTCTCTAGAGAAAATCTGCTAAAAGAATGTCTAGAGCTCGTCGTGAGAATCATCCTCATCGCCGGAGGCACCGTCGGGGGCTTCACCGGACCTCTGGTAAACGGCGGTGATGATTGGATTGCAAACAGCTTCTACCTCCTTGAGCTTCTCATCGTAGTCTTCTTTCTCGGCGTTCTGGTTGTCCTCCAACCATTCAAGGGCCTCCTTCACCGCCGTCTCAATCTTCTCCTTCTCGTCGGCCTCCAACTTGTCAGCCAGCTTGTCTTTGTCATTAATCTGGTTCTTCATGTTATATACGTATGTTTCGATGCTGTTACGAGCATCGATCTTCTCCTTCACCTTCTTGTCTTCCTCTGCGAATTCTTCTGCTTCACGAACCATTCTGTCAATCTCCTTCTGGCTCAGTCTTCCCTTCTCGTTTGTGATGGTGATCTTCTCTGATTTTCCAGTGCCCTTGTCTTCTGCCTTGACATTCAGGATACCATTGGCATCCACTTCGAATGTTACTTCAATTTGAGGGGTGCCTCTGTTGAAATGCCATAAACAACAAAGTAAATTTCCTAGATCACTTGGACAAATTTCAACGCAAGACCAAAGTGAAAGCGGGACGCAAACCTTGGAGCAGGTGGAATTCCGGATAAATCAAACTTTCCAAGCAACCTACAATCCTTTGTGAGAGTCCTCTCTCCTTCGAACACCTAATCATAAACATAACATTAGAATTAAGTCCAATTCATGGATCTGTCACCCAGTTAAGCATGCTAGATTTAGGAGATGTATCTGTTAGCGGGAAGGAGAGCAATTGATACCTGAATGGAGACAGTTGTCTGCTGATCCTGGTAGGTGGTGAACACCTGAGATTTCTTGGTGGGAATCACAGTGTTTCTGGGGATCAACTTTGTCATCACCCCACCAACAGTTTCAATTCCAAGGGTGAGTGGAGCCACATCCAGGAGAAGGATATCTGTGTCCACCACCGTAAAATTTTGTTTTCTTAGTCAGTATTAATTAAATCATGACATTTAGCAATAATCAAACACTCAGAAAATCTGGAGGAAAGGACTAACTTACCTTTGATTTTCTCTTCCCCCTCTCCACTCAAGATACTTGCTTGCACAGCTGCACCATAGGCAACTGCCTCATCAGGGTTGACACCCTTGTTGGGCTCCTTTCCATCAAAGTAGTCCTTCAAAAGCTGCTGTACCTTTGGAATTCTGGTGCTGCCCCCAACAAGAACAATCTCATCAATCTGATGCTTTTCCAAGCCAGCATCTTCCATAGCCTTCTTCACAGGTCCCATGGTCTTTCGGAACAAGTCATTGTTCAACTCCTCGAAACGAGCCCTAGTGAGTGGCTCAGAAAAGTCAACACCATCAAAGAGTGACTCAATTTCCACACGGACTTGGTGCTGGCTGCTAAGAGCTCTCTTTGCACGCTCACTCTCTCTCCTCAACTTTCCAAGAGCCCTCTTGTCCGTGCTAATATCCTTTCCATGCTTCTTCTTGATCAATTTGATGAAATACTCCATTATTCTCTGATCAAAGTCCTCACCTAATAATAGAAAAGAGAGGAGTTTTCAAGTACAAATAGCAGTGTTGACAGCTGATAATAAAATGGAATCCCCAGAAAATTATGCATTCATATTTTCATCTTGCGCTTGTACTAGAGTGCTTACCTCCAAGATGAGTATCTCCATTTGTAGAAAGTACTTCAAAAACACCATTATCAATGGCCAAAATACTGACATCAAATGTACCACCTCCAAGATCAAAGACAAGAATGTTCTTCTCGCCACCCTTCTTGTCTAATCCATATGCAATGGCAGCAGCTGTGGGCTCATTAATAATTCTTACAACATTCAGTCCAGCAATGACACCGGCATCCTTGGTTGCCTGCCTTTGAGCGTCATTGAAGTAAGCTGCACATTAGGAAGCATATGGAATGACCAAAATCAGATAAAAATAAGCAGGAAGAGAGAGCTGAAAATATGGCAAGAGAAATAGCTCCACTTACCAGGGACAGTGACCACAGCATCCTTAATTTTCATCCCAAGGAATGCTTCAGCGGTTTCCTTCATTTTACCCAAAACCATTGCACTAATTTCCTCGGGGCTGAAAACCTTAGTCTCGCCATCCTTGGTTTTTACCTGTATGTAGGGCTTTCCATCCTTGTTCACAATCTTGTAGGGAGCAAGCTTCATATCTCTCTGAACTTCTTTATCTTCAAACCTGTAAAACAGTGTATGCGTCAGCAACCTTAATTCTCTCAGATTAATTATAACGTAGCATTAATCAGTGTACGACTTACTTTCTTCCAATAAGTCTCTTGACATCAAAGATAGTCCTGTCTGGGTTGGCGGCTGCCTGATTCTTTGCGGCCTCCCCAATCAATCTCTCATTGTCAGTGAAGGCAACCCATGATGGGGTGATACGGTTACCTTGATCATTGGCTATGATTTCAACATGGCCATTCTTATAAACACCGACACAGGAATAAGTTGTTCCAAGGTCTATCCCGATAACTGTTCCTAATTTGGATGCTTCCTCTTTTGCAACGGAAATTGCAAACAAACATCCTGCAATGCACTCTCTCCATGTTAAATACGGCAGTTAAACTCAATAATGAATTTGATTTCTGCCAAACAATCGAACGTGTAACAACAAGAGACGCAAGGGAACATGCAGTTGTAGACAAATGATCAACCTCTACTCGAAGGAAGTTGGCGATAAGCATGGAAAACCAGGTCATTTAAACATCGTAGACAATTATACTGAATTGGCTCTCAGATATTCGATCAAGTTCAATTGATCATAACATTAATGACTAGACTAAACAATGAGACCTCTAAACTGGAAAAGAACAGAGCTAATCCTAGTTGAAATAACAACAAATACTGCCACCGGACTAAATGGAAACAACCACATACAAGATCTCATAAAATTGATGGTAAAGTAAGGTAACCATCAAAGAGTTATCATACAGAAATTCGAACAGAACTTAAAAAAACAATCGTCAACAACATAAATTAAGAAGACGATCAAGGCCAAAAGGAAGCGAGCTCTATCGCATTTTTCGGCATCGAAGTTTAAATTGAATGAACCAAAAGCTACAACGTAGCATGAGATCCAAGGAAGGTATGACGTACCGAAGGAAATAATGGCCAGAGCGATGAGAGATCCCCATGCCCAAGAGCGGGCCATGGTGCCCCTCCTCTCTGCAGGACTCACGTTGTGTGTAACCACTCTGCGATTCAAACAAGGAAAGAGCTTCGATTTCTGAGTAGTGCGCTGTTGAGTGGCCGTTTGGATGAGCTGATGATCAACGGGATTTTAGATCTCCCACTAGTGACGTTACCCAATCTTAATTTCTATTTGGATATTTGGATATATTGTTTTATAAGTGATTTTAGGAATTTTGATTATATTTAGATTTCACTTATTAATATTAATAATATATGGATTTATTATTACTATGGTGTGAGATGTTCTTTTCACAAAATATCCATTAAAATACTATTATTTTATGATTCGGTATATCGAATATCTATCTGAAAAAATTTCTATTTATTAGCTTCTATCCTCTTATCCTCTACTTGCCAACTTAACCAATTCAATTGTACTTTTATAATACCAATAGGGTATTAAAATCTCATTTTATGATAATAATAAAATACATTATTATTTTTTTTTTAAGTTTCAATTGAGTCGTGTGTGTACGTGTATGTTTAAAATAAGTTATAAATATATATATATATTTAAAGATATATAAGTTTTTTTAATCATAAAATCAATTGGTTATGGTTAAGTAACACTTTCTTAATCATTAATTGGTTAATTCAGTTATTTTTAATCATAAAATGCGATTTTGATCATTTTTTTTGTTAAGACTCAAATCTGTCTTTAAAGTTTCTTTTTAAGAGAAATCTTTCTCTAAAAGCTTTTTTAGAAGAAATACTGTCCTAGAAATCTTAAAATGAAGTAATGTTATGGTTAACATTATTTTTTTATCAGCATAAAGTAACATTGTTTTACTTTAAAATTTTTGGAGGTAACATTGCACTTAGGAGAATTTCCACGTCAACATTGCTTTTAAAGAAAATACTTAGATAAATTTATATATTGACCCGTTTTTTAATCATCATTGCAGCAACAATTTATACTTATATATTTTCTCACTTAATACATAAATACTCCTAATCATGATTATGGAGTCAATGAAGGAAAAAAATCTAGATCTAGAAATATACATTATTGCTATTGAATAATTAATAATCATCCATAGTATTTGTAGCTTTTCTGGAATCCCGATAAATAATGTAGATATCTAGTTATTAAAAAGTAAAATAAGATTGTATTAATTAATTTTATTTTCCTGGTAAGTGCGGTGTATTTTTTTTTAATTTTTAACGTTATATTAAAATGCACAAATAAACATCTATCAATTTTCAAACTTACATTTTAGTTAACATTGTTAAAGTTTTTAATTTCTTTCCCTGTTAAACTTAGTTGCCCTTTGTAGTAATTTTCAATTTCTATCTATTGTTGCAATCCCCTTTTTCTGCTAATATTACTACTAACGCAACATTAAAAATATAATATGTTATAGTAACAGTGGGATGTGATGTGAATAGAAGTTGATGCCAGGTAAGAAAAATTGAGATAAAAAAAAATTGAAAGAGAGAAAATGAAAAACAGAGAAAAGTGAAGAGAAGGTATTATTATCTCCTATGTTTATATATATGAGAGGAAACAAAGAGGAAATAAATTAAAAAAATAACTGAATAACTAAAATATCCTTAATTCTATGTTAAAATACATTATGTCTAAAATCAAATTAAATATTATAATGAAAAAAATATTAATATTAATATCATGAAATAATTTATAATCAAATTATTTAACAAAAATATTTTTTTTCAAGTTATTATATTTTAAAACAAATGAATAAAGATAAAAAAATATTATTTGTAAGGTTGTAACGGTTTAGTTATAAATTAAAAAAAAAACTAAATTAGATATTTATAGTGCATCTTGAAGTTTATTCTTAAGAAAAAAAATAGTAAGTCATTCAAAATTTTAAAAAATATTGAATGCATGTCAAAATTAATGGTTTACAATAAAAAAGTAATGTAAAAGAGCATGAAGGTAGACAATAAAATGTAGTTTTCTTTCCACCCCTTGTGTTCTCTCCATCCAACAACAATTTTAGGGTTCAACCCTCCAGATTAAATAATTAAAAACCATATTTGTTAAAAAATCTTAAATAATGAATTATGATAATATTTAAATAAATATTACAAATATTATATTACAAATTAGTAAAATTCATACTCTGTTAATTATATATATAATTTATACTCAATTTATTTATGTTACTAAAATATTACGTATGATTCTGAGAGGATTCTACTCCGATATTTCACCAAAAAAATATTCAAATCCAATAAATCTCTACAATAATTAAACCATTAAATTAATCAAATTAAAAATATAAACGAAGTCGCATGATTTCATTATAAAAATCCAAACCACATGATATCTTATGTCATAATCTCAATGTATCTAATCTTCCTTTGATATCATACATAGATCTCTTGGGATACAGTAACTAAATTATAAGAGCCATATCACACCCATTATGTATACTCTCCAAATGCTATAAATAAACTCAATTAGGGCTTCACATGAAAGCCATATCTCTGTTCCTCTCATCCCCATGCATGAACATGAAGATGGCAGCAAAAGAAGCCACTGTGAGTGTCATATTTCTCTTAAGTGTAGCCTTCTTAGCCATAGCCAAAGCAACAAATGTATCGCATGATGGAAGAGCTTTCACCATTGATGGCAAAAGAAGAATTCTCATTTCTGGTTCCATCCATTATCCCCGTAGTACCGTTGAGGTCAGCATATACATTCATTAATATTCTCTCTGTTATATATATAAACTTTATCTCACGTACACACACACACACACAACTTTTCTAACCCATGAACTTTTATGATGAGCTCTTGCTATATGCATATATAGCTTCCCCTATAATTAGTTTTTGTTCATTACTTTCTATATATATACCTTGAAATTTTAGGTAGTTATCTACCTATAATTCAAATTTTTGAAGGTGTTATGTGTGTGAGTGTGTGTACACAAAAATAATTTTTCTTTTCATGAAACACGAAAAATGAATTTTAAAAATTTGGGGGTTCAATATATATATATATTTAAAAGTTCATGATATTTTTATGCAATTTAGCTCTTTTAATTTGTTTCCAATCGCAGATGTGGCCGGATTTGATAAGGAAATCAAAAGAAGGTGGTCTTAATGTAATTGAGACTTACGTTTTCTGGAACGCCCATGAGCCTATACGTGGCCAGGTTCTTATTAATTATCTATCTATATATAATTCATTCAAATATATATATTTGACTTAATTATATTCATTCAATGAACTTATTTATTTATTCGATCTTTTTAATTTATGCAGTTTGATTTTTCTGGAAATCTCGATCTTGTGAGGTTCATTAAGGAAATTCAAAAACAAGGGCTTTATTCTTTACTTCGAATTGGTCCATATGTTTGTGCAGAATGGAATTACGGGTAATTAGTTAAATTAATTTATGTTAAATAATGAAATAATCTATATTTCATTAATTATATAATTACGCACATATTATTGACACAATACCTATTTCATCTTCTATGTTCTCAGAGGATTTCCGGTTTGGTTACATAATATCCCAAACATTGAGTTTAGGACAATGAATAAACCTTACCTGGTAAGGATTATTCATTTGATAATTAATTAATTTCAATTGTGCTTAATAACTTCATTTCATAATTACACTAATAATAATTTTAATTTCTATTAAATCATATAGGATGAGATGAAAAGGTTCACAACCCTCATAGTGGACATGATGAAGAAAGAGAAACTCTTTGCCTCACAAGGAGGACCCATTATTTCTGCCCAGGTTTTTATTATTTTAAAATGTCTGCTAATTAATTGATTTTAATTTTTGAATACATTCTTATTTTTTAATTATTAACTAAATATTTTTTTTGTTCTTTTTTAATTTTAAAAGATTGAAAATGAGTATGGAAATATTATGGGTAGTTATGGTGAAGCTGGAAAAGAATATGTAAATTGGTGTGCTCAACTAGCAGACTCATATCACATTGGTGTTCCTTGGGTTATGTGTCAACAATCTGATGCTCCACAACCTATGGTAATTAAAATTTTAAATTAAAATAAAATGTTTTTTTATTATTTTTTTCATATATTTATTGCATAAATGTTTCAAAGACTAATTAATTAATTAATTTTTTAATTGAATTCCTTAATTAGATTGACACATGCAATGGATATTACTGTGATCAATTCACTCCCAACAACAACAATTCACCCAAGGTGTGGACTGAAAATTGGTCTGGCTGGTAAGTTATTATTGATTTTTCCCTTCAATAAATTTTTGGATTTATGTGTTTAATTATAGTAAAATTAATATACATTGTCTTAATTAATTAATTAATTTTGTTTAATTGAATTTTCATTAGGTATAAGAATTGGGGCGGTCAAGATCCTCATAGAACTGCAGAGGATGTTGCTTATGCTGTTGCAATCTTTTACCAATACGGCGGTACTCTCCAAAACTATTATATGGTAATTAAATTAATAAATTTCATATTTATATATGAACTATTAATTATTTTTATGATTGATTTAATTAATTGATTTTTTTAATTTCTACAGTACCATGGTGGTACCAATTTTGGTCGTACCGCTGGAGGACCATATATCACCACTTCCTATGATTACGATGCTCCTCTCGATGAATATGGTATTTATACGTAAATAAAATATATTTTTATTTAGCCTCGTAATTATTACTTAATTACTGAAAACAATGCTTAATTAATTATAATAATTAATAAATTGTTTAGGTAATCTGAATCAACCCAAGTGGGGTCACCTCAAGCAGCTCCATGAGATCCTTGTAGCATCGGAGATGGCTCTGACTTATGGCAACCAAACAACTATTGATTTTGGAAATATGGTTGCAGTAAGTGATTTTTTTCCTTGTTAATTAATTATAACTAATTCTTCTATATCAACATGTACATTTTATATTAATTATAATTATTATTTTTTTGTAGGCCACCTCATATGAACATATGGAACACTCAGTTTGCTTCCTGGGAAATAAAAATGAAACAAGTGATGCCACTGTGAGCTTCCGAAACAAGACTTACACTGTCCCTGCTTGGTCTGTCACAATCCTTGACCATTGTTCTACAGAAGTTTACAATACTGCAAAGGTCAGATTTATTCACACACACACACACACACAAACACACACACTCAGATGAAAACCTAACCCGATTTGGCATGGTTAAACCAGGAGACTGGTAAGCCCGTCAAGAAGTTTAAACAGGATTGGGTTGAATTATATATGTAGTTTTTTTTTTATGATCGAATCTAAAATAACATCATTTGAAGTTTTTTTTGTTAAAAAAAAAGAAAAAGATAATAGTACATAAAATCTTTTGCTTAACTCTTTCTTGGTGGAATATGCATGGTTTATATAATGAATTCACATTATATTTAGTTATGAATTAATTCCCTTTTTATTTAAATATAACTTTTTTTTTTCAGAGTCATACATGAATTTTTTTGTATATTTCAATTAAATTATATTATTTTAAAATGCCGGTGATTTGACCCCGATTTAAAATATATCGCCTTCATTAATTCATTGATTGTTCTGATTTTCAATATCTTGTGAGATATATATATATATGTGTGTGTGTGTAGAAATTATAGTAAATTAACAAACCTTCATATATATATATAAATATACATTTATTAAAGCTTATGGTTTTATGTATTATTGATCCTTAAAAAATATTTATTTTTAGTTAAAAAAGGGAAAAAATAAAAAGTCCATCATAACTGTGCTTTATTAACTCTTTCTTGTAGATTATATATGCATGATTTATATAATGAATATTCTATTGACCTTTGAATTAATTCCCTTTTTCTTTAAATATTACTGGTTTTCAGAGTTATATATATATATATATATATGAATGCATGTTTTGTTTTATATATCAGGTGAATACTCAAACGACAGTGATGGTGAAGGAAGACGAACCAGAGGCAATGGTATGGCAATGGAGGGATGAACCACCACAGAACAAGTTTGGGGTTCAGATTCTGAAAGCTTCACAGCTTTTGGATCAGAAAGTTGTGACCAATGACACAAGTGATTACTTGTGGTACGTTACAAGCGTTGATGTCAGTTATAATCAGAGTGACCCTCTTTTGGCTGCTAACAACGTTTTCATCAAAGTCAACACTTCTAGCCACCTTATCCATGTCTTCGTCAACGATATCCATGTTGGTACGTAACTTCCTCACTCACAAATTTTATAAACAAGAGATAGTTAACTTTTGTTTAAGAAATAACCCTACTTTAGATTATATATTTTAAAATACTTATATATATATATATCATTAGATTATATATATTATTTTATATAAGTCGAGTAAATTCGTTTTAAAAAAATGATAAATACATCAATTTATTTAGTTTTCTTAATCTTTCAAAAAAAGTTAACTCACTCTTGTGTATATATATACACACACTACGTTTTCTCTTTAATATTAGAGTTAGTTACATTTTTTTTGGGCATATTTTTCCCCCTTTATTTTCAGGCGCTAACTCTAATTCAAGATATTTTTTTTCCATGGTCTGAAAATATCAATTTTTGTCTTTTCCATAATATTTTTCTTTTCACTAGAAATTTTATTAACATTAAAATTTTAAAAAAGGAATTTGATTGGTAACTGATATATAATCAATAATTTTAAATAATTTACTTAGCTTTTTTGATCTAAAAAAAATTAATTGACTCTTGTATATATTAATGAGCAGAGATAACATATATATTTATATGTGTTGGCAGTACTATATCGTTTTTATTGGTAGAATATTTTTTAATCAAAAACCCTAATCTCATATATATATATATATATATATATATAATGATATGGTTGGCAGGTGCGACATTTACTGAGAATGGACACTATCAGTTTCAGCATGTGTCCAAGATCCAACTGAGACGTGGAAGGAATGAGATCGCTCTTCTTAGTGGCACTGTTGGGTTACCGGTGAGTCACATACTTAAATGTACGAACTAGTTAGCTAATAATTTGAGTAGGATTAATAGTTAACTAAATTAACCGATGCTTTCTAAGTAAAAAATCATTTTTTGAAAAAAAAAAGTAACAGTTATAAGACTATCTTTATTTTAGATTATGCACCCGTTAAAAATTTTTTTTTTCTTAAAAAAAAAAGGCTGGATTGTCCAGATCACAAATCTAAATAGTCCACAACTCATTCTGTCCTACATCTAGCATTGGAATTGTTTTATAAACAAATCACACAGACGCAAACGTTTTTTTTTTTTTTTGGGTGAAGGAGCAGAGATTAATTAAGATTTTGATGATTAATTCTATATACAGATATAATCTGACAGTTATTTCTGTTTTGTTTGGATGATGAACATATAGAACTATGGTGCAAACTTTGACGATGTGCAAGTGGGAATCCTGGGACCTGTTGTGTTGGCTACAAATGATACTAATGGCAAAGAGCAAATATTAGTTGACATGTCAAAGAATGAATGGACTTACAAAGTTGGATTGCAAGGCCAGCTTGATCAACTCTATAGCCTTCAAAATGCCATTAAGCCTTGGCTTTTCTTTGGCCTCCCAAAGAACAAGCCCCTGGTTTGGTACAAGGTAACAATATAAAAATTCATCTTCGAAAAAGGGTAAAAATCAGAGTGTTAGATACTACTTTAATTACTCTAAAAACAAACGTGTTCGTAGATATTCTTTTCTGTTGATTAATAACTTTGGTGTTGAAAATATGT